>CBVK0102679980.1:0-11397 GCA_900067695.1 Picea abies | reverse complement strand
AGATAAATGAAGCGCAACCATTTATTTGTTAATCAATAATAAAATTTAATATATTCTTTTAAGGATTCTGTTCATCTTATCAACCTTTCGACGTTGATCAACCACAATTATGTAATTGTGCTAGTAAATACAAACAATTGAAATAGTTTTGGAAAATGAAAAAATCAATAGTCGTAATGGAAATGGAATCAATTCCTGATCGTTGATCATTTACCATTGGAATAGATCCACAACCAAAACCAAAAGCAATCAGATCGGGGTAACAATTGAAGATGCATTGTTAAGGATCATTTAGTGGCCTGACAGCTAACCGAACCGGAGTTAAATGTTTGTAAGTGCAGTATAAATTTTTGTGTAAATATGGTGGCCCGATGCCCTAGTGCCCTGGTGTCTCGGTGGTTGAAATACAGTATAGTAAAACGTTGTATAGAAGATTCGATGATCTGGTGACCCGGTTGTCCCAGTGGTCCGGTGGTAGTTAATCGGACTGATATTGCGAGCATATATGTGTTTTTGTATATTTTGGGGGTTCAATACTCCGGTGGGTCTGATATCCAATACTCGGTGATCTAATATACGCTCGGTGCAGAGAAGAAAATCCAGTGGTTCGTTGGTTTCGGTGGTACAGTAACATAGATTGGTGGCTGATTGTAGTTATAACCAATGGGAATTAAGCCAGTTTAATGAAGGGGTTTAACAAAGGATAAGGTGGATTTAAATCCGATCATGTATGCACAAATTTTGGGTAAAGGATTAATCCCTCTGTTGTATGGGCTTGGTGTATAATGCAAATGCGTGGGGTTAAGTCAGTTTTGAAGGTAAAAATTCTTTCGGTGCTGCATTACTCTGACTCGACCAAATATTTTTATTTTATCTATCTCTACTTAATTCCATGCCTAGTATCCATTTTGTATCGTCTCGGTCCTTCATATCAAATTGTGTTGAAACTCAAGACTTAAAATCACAAATCGCATATCACAAATCGCATGATCCTTATTGTTACCAAAGGATAACATATAATCTACATATACAATGATAATAATAAATCACCACCATCATATTTGTGATAAATGCAGTGATAATAATAAATCACCACCATCATATTTGTGATAAATGCAGTGATATGATTTGGATCTTAGAAATCCTAATCCTAATACAAAATAATCAAATTGATATTACATTTTGGGAGATTGTTTGAGACCGTATAAATAATTTTTTAATTTGCAAACCAATAACTTTTTATCTTTTTCAAAATACCATTCTAGTTGTGTTATATAGATCTCTTCCTTCAAGTCACCATGTCAAAATGTTGTTTTCACATCCATATTCTCTATCTCTAAATCAAAAGTTGCTAATATATAATAGGAACCTAATAGATGTTAACTTAACAACTAGAGAAAATATCTCACCAAAATCTATCCCCTCAACTTAGGAATATCTTTTCATAACCAACCTTTCAATATGCTTTTCAACATTTCCATATAAATTAATCATCCTTCTGAACACCCATTTACATCCAATGGTTTTTTTTCCATCAGGAAATAGTACTAAGTTACATATCTCATTATTTATACATGAAACCATTTTCTCATCCATGGCCATCTCTAGGACCCCTTATTTTCCATATATGTTACCTGTTTCACAATTCTAGGATAACTAATGTTAGAAAATAATGAAAATATACATTTGAAATCATATGGTCTATATTTATACCCATATTATTACCTTCTTTGCTAAGTGGACCTCCATAAAGTTTGAGGTGGAGTTTCTTCCTCCTCTTCTGAACTCTTTGAACCCTCCTCCTCATCAATTCCATCATGAATTTCCTTTTCAATTTTTTTCTTAGATTTCTCGTTCTTAGGCAATAGTTCAAACACTAACTTATTCTCATCTTCTTGTACATACACCACCATTAGAGAATGATTAACTTCTCTGCATATAACATTCCTTCTATAAACAAATTTCTAGCCATAGGATCCCAAGGCTTGTACCCTTTTACACCATTCCCATAGCCAATTAAGATACACTTCACAACCTTCTTATTCAACTTCAACCACTTATGTTTAGGCACATGAGAATATGCCTTATAACCAAAAACATGAAGATGCTAAAGTGAGGGATTATTTCCTATCCGTATCTCCATAGCATTCATAACAACAAGAGATTACATGGGAGACCTATTAATCAAGTAACATGCAATATAAGTCACTTATGCCCATAACTTGTTTTATAAGTTGGCTCCACTAATTATACTCTTATCTCTCCCCATCAACATTCTAATCTTTAGTTCGGGAACTCCATTTTTTTATGGGTATATAGAATTATCTTATGTATTTCATTGGCATTATTCTTAAAAAGCTTATCAAACATTGTAGAACAAAACACACCGCCATATCAATGCTCAACACCTTAATCTTTCTACTAGTCTCATTTTCAAAGAGTGCTTTAAACTCCTTGAATTGACTAAAAATATCAGATTTAGTTCCAAGAAAATATACATGTTTCCTTCTTGAGTACACATTAATAAATGCCACATAATACAAATCCTTAAAAATCAAAGGATCTTTAACTAGACCAAATCCATCAAAATGAATTAATTTCAACAACCCAGAAGATTTCTGAGAAATGAAATAAAATTAAACATGGTTCTATTTTCCATGTATGAAATGCTCGCAAAAATCAAATTCAAGAGAACAACCATTCAATTCATCAACAATATATTTTTTTATAGGATGTAGACCCTTCTCACCTATATGGTCCAATATTTTGTGCCATGGCATTGTCTTCTCTGTATGTAAATTTCTTTCTAAAGAGAAAGCTTGTTTAATTACCCAAAAGGCATGAACATTAGAAGTAGATATGGGTTTTGATTGTGAAGGTGTAGATTCTATAGATCTTTCCACTACAAAAATAGAAAAACTATCACTTTGAATAGTGGATGCATTGATTTGGAACAATGTACCCACAAAAACACCCTTAACAAACACCATATCTCTCGGGACCATATTACACCCTTTGTTATAGAGAACAACCTGCACAATCGCATAATTAATTTTTCTTACTAATAGTAGGTTACATGTAAGACCAAAAATGTGCAAAATGCCATTGATCTCCTTTACTATGTCCTCAAGTAATTTTATCAAGACTCTACCATGGCCAACTATGCCTAGAGGAGATTCATCACCAAGGTATACCATCTCACCATCATATTTCTCATCCAATGAAAACTAGTGTATATGGGAAGCCGTATGGAAGGAAGATCCAAAATATATCCACCATACATTGTGGTCTTGATGGGTTTCCAAAGTTGCAACGACAACGTCTCCACCATCCTCTTGGGAATATTTTTAAGATTCATCATTATTTTCCCTCTTAGTCTTCTTTTTATCTTCCTTTTAGTCTCTTCTGAATTTCTCAACCATGCCATAGTTCCATCATTTTTCGTTGGACTTTCTTGGAGAGTTGTATCTCCCATGGGATTTGGATTTTCCATTTTCTCTCTTTTTTTTTCACTTTCCTTAGATAGTCCAAGAACAACCAAGGCCTCAATGGTGGATTCATAATATTTCAACCTCACCTCTTATGAGAGAAAAGCAATTGCAAACTATTCAATCACTAATGTCTTTATAATGCTTCTAATTGACATTATTAGGCTGTCCCATGAATCTAGAAAAAAACAAAAAAAATTCATACAATGATCCTCCTCACTAGTCTTCACTCCAATTCATATCAACTAGGTCAAAATATTATTAGATACGTTTAGGTTCTCAACTATAAAATCACCATCACCCATTCTCAAAGAAAACAAATTTTTCCATAGAGAATTTTATTAACCACAAATTTAGCTAGATACAAATTCCCAAATTCGAGAGAGTTACAACATTGTTTTCTCTATAAACATTCATTAATAAGGAATCATCTAAAAAAATCGTGACAAGGCTTCTCACCTTTATCTCCAACACCACTGGCTCTTCATCTTTCATACTAGTAGGTTTTGTTCAAGGTACTACAACCCATAGATATTGATCTATGAGAACATCATCCATATTGAGCTTCCACATATCAAATTTACTATTATTAAACTTATATGTTTTTCATGTAGATGTTCTTTCCATTTCTTTGCAAAAAGATTTCCTTCTACACAAGATCACACTCAAACCAAGATTGCATCACAAAACTTGTCCCTAACACCTTGGATCCAAGGTGATTAAGCTTGCACACCAAATGAAATGAAGCATAGTGTGGAATATTCTTTCTACACTAATCAATGAGAGAATAATGTGAAAAAATTAAATAAACACAATTTTAAGAATAAACGATAAAGAAACATACAACCATTAGATAATGATTTCCCAGGGAAAACCCTTCTCAGAGAAGAACCCTACACTTTGAAGTATGCTCAATGTATTATTCAACAACTTAATGGTTACAATACATTATATAATCTCTTTTCTTTTAGAAATAGTGTTTAACATTAGCACAAGGACTCCAAAGAAATTCCATCGGCATTATCGTAAGCTAAAACTCACACCATATTTTCCTCCAACCTATAACTTTTTAAATAGGCATAAAAAACCATATACCATTTATGGTTTTCCAATTCTACATGTTGGAAACCACCGAAAATTAATTATCGAACTACTTTTACATAGCATTCACTTCCTACCACTACTCAACATTTATTTCATGCTATTGCTAAACATTTATTCTGCTTAGCATTTATTCATTACCTCTATTCAAAATTTATTCCTTGCTATTCCTCAACATTTATTCCCTACTATTGCTCAACCATCATTACCTGCTCCATTAAAAGATTGCAAGGTGTATGCGTCCCAACACTAAATCATTTCTTTCCTATGAACATATATGTTTTCTTTCCATGCAAGTTTCTAACCATATTGTTATTACACTAGCCTACATTATTGTTTTACACATTCGATAGGATGGCATCAAGTTTTCACTTAAAATATAGCCTCGCAAATATTAAGGCATTAAATAACTTTTCACCTTCATCCAAATCATAAGCTCTCATATAATTAGGTGGTGGGGTCATCAAGGAAGATTGGAATGCCTTATTCCATTTTAAAGACAATGATACATGATGCAAAAATGGAATATTGACTTGAATGTACAAACAACTTTTTTATCATCCTTAATATAATTAATTATCATAAATATAAGGAGAGGATATCATTTAAGAAATAATTTACCAATCAACTATTCTACAATACATATTGAAACATGAGTAAGATGTCATAATTAAATGCAAATGAAATTGATCCCTTGAGTTATATCACGAATTGTATCATGGTTAGTTTGAACGTACATTAATATTTATTTTTATATCTTGATTAAAACAATTTTCTTGGAAAGTGTGTTAATGGTTGAGTGGGAAAGCTCCTTCTAATAACTTCAATGATGAAAAGTATACGACATAATCAAAAGCATGCCATTAATGTTTGGCATGTATGTCATTTTTTAAATGACACCACCATTCTGACGTGTTTCTAAGCCCATGCTAATTCCTATTCCTTGTGCATACAATATCTCTATATATGCTAGATGATAAAATCTATATGCACATACCAATGATTTTGACACTTGGTAGGTTTCAGCACAATATCTCTATATATGCTAGATGATAAAATCTATATGCACATACCAATGATTTTGACACTTGGTAGGTTTCATTCTTGTATCTATTAAGTCTTTTCCCTAGGATTTTTCCAACCCCATTTGTTAGTAACTCAACCATACATGCCAATTCTACCCGTAGGTTGTTGTTCACTTAGTAAATATTTGGTATTAAAATCAAAATAGCCAACTATAATGAAAAAATAACCCTCAACCACCAATCAATTTTTCTCAAAGGTCTTTTCTAATTTTTTCTTTAAATAGTTTAAGGTCATATCCAGGATCAACACTCTCTCTATATATTGTTATAATTTTAGAAGTTACAATTATGTTCTTTAACATTAATTAACAATTTCATGTAATAGGATCACTAAAAGATAAAAAATCATAGAACACGAGATATATCCTGGGAAACCCTCGTGGGGGCGAAAACCCAACAACCAATTCTTCGAAATAAATTCCTTCAATCAATACAATGTCACGTTATATCTCTCCACAAATAGACCAAGACCAAGATACCCAAAACTGAGAAACCAAGACCTCGTGTCCTAGACCTCCTTTTCTATTCTTCAAATACACTAAGAGAAGGTGAGTTATGTGTGTATACAAATGAGAGGAACTCAACCTCTATTTATACACATAATTCACTCTAAAAAAGGCACGACCCTAAGAGGGGTTGTTTTGAATTTTACAATAAGGATACCAATAAATAATAATTTCTTTTGAGCCGATTTATACAATAATATTACAATAACCTTCTTGAGGTTTTACCAATACAAATACAAAATAATATTTTTTGTAGTTACATCAAAATATTAACACTCCATCTTCGGTAGGAAGGTATTCTTTGTTGCCACGCGATCTCATGACCATTTATTGTTGAACATATGAATCTATACATCATCGAATATCAATAGAACAACATGACTTCACAACCAATGCATCCAAAGCATGTGGGTATCTCTCAAATAGCTTCAATATGTTACCATGACATCCACTACCCTGAAATGCATCTGTACCTCATCATGTGCACCCTTGTGAATTCACATCCAATGCATCCAAGGATTATGGGTAGCTCTCAAATAGCTACAACATGTCCCCAGTACATCCACTACCCCTCAATGCATTTGTACCTTGTCACTCCCTCTGAAGAGGTACCATGCCAAGCTTGTCCATGAAGTGCTCGAACTTCATTCTCAATAGTGGCTTGCTCAACACATCTGCAACCTACTCCTCGATAATCACGTACTGGATCCTCACTGATCCCCTCTACACCGTATCCCTAATATGGTGATATTTGATATCGATATGCTTTGAGCTGTCATGGAACACCAAATTCTTTAACAAATTCATGCAACTCTGGTTGTCACACCAAATGTAGGTTGCCTCTAGTTTGAGACCAAATAACCCAGAAAAGAGCTTCCAGAGCCACACTTCTTCTCTACATGTTGCACATGTTGCCACATATTCATCCTCAGCCATACTGAGTGCTACACATGACAACTTATTGTTGCTCCATGAAACCATACTAGAGCCTAGACTGAAGCAATATGTCGAAGTACTCTTCCAATCAGGAATACTATCGGCCCAATCTAAATCCAAATATCAATATAAACATAACTCATGGTTTGTCATATACTTGAAACCATAATTCAATGTACCCTTAAGATAGCTCATCACATGTTTTTTTGTGACCAAATGAATCTGCCTGGGCTACTCCATATACTGACTCAGGGTGTTAAAAAAAAACATATATCCAGTCTCGTGTTCACCAAGTACATCAACAAACCCACCATTTTTCTATATAAATTAACATCCACAGTCTCTGAAGTCATATCCTGAAACAACTTCAGATTTGATACCGTAGGTTTAGTCATTTCCTTGCAATCCAACATCCCGAAACTCTTCAGTATTTCCACTACATACTTCCCTTGATTCAGAAATATCTCATCCTGTCTCTGCCATACCTCGAGACCCAAAGAGAAATGCATCATCCCGAGATATTTCATCTCAAACTTAGCAGCCAATTTTCTTTTACACTCTGATATGAGAGTTTCCACAACTATTAGAAATAGGCCATCCACATACAACAATTGTATTGTCATACCATCATCCACAACCTTAAAGTAAAGGTTAGGATCTTCACTGCTCTTTGTAAATCCTAATCTCGTTAGAAAATTGTCCATCCTTCCATACGATGCTCTCGGTTCCTTCTTTAGTCCATATAAATCCTTCTTCAATTTGCACACATGTGTCTCCCTATCATGTGCCTCGAACCATTGTGGCTTCTCCACATATACTTCCTCTTTTATTTCACCATTCAATAAGGTTGTATTCACATCCATCTAATGCACCTTCCATTTCATGGCCAACTAAATTATAGTCCCGATCGAGGTATATATTTCCACGGGAGAAAATGTCTCCTCATAGTCAATTCCCTCATTCTGAGAGAATCCTCAAGTCACAAATATAGCCTTATACTTTTCAATACTTCCATCAACTGCATGTTTCATTTTGTAAATCCATCGTGAACTTACTGCTGATTTCTCCTTCGGTCTACGAACCACATCCCAGACATCATTATTTACTATGTACTGATATTCCTCCCCCATGGAATCCTTCCATACCCTATTTTCTATAGCCTCTTTATAAATGGATGGTTTTGCATCCATGATATCATACAAACATGCCACATAGCTAGAATATGATTTCAACTTCTTTCTTTCCCTGATATATTTTTCTAGGGAACCATATCTTTCTGCATCTTTGATGAGCTCATGTGCCCAAGATGGTATTCTCTTGCAAGAAGGCATCTTTGCTCGCCTCTGAGGTTCTACCATGTCATTATCCTCATGAATGACTTCCTCTAGTTCAACTGCTTCTGCCTCTAAAACTCTAGTAAATTCATTCTTCTCCTCATGAACCTCTTTTGCACAGTCCTGTTTTGATTTGCTGAAAGTTGCACTCTCATCGGAGGTGGCATCTAATCTAATCTCAACTTTCCAGTGACCGATAATATATATCATGTATACCTTTGATGTGTCACTATAACCAACAAATATGCCATTCTTTCCTAATGAATCCATTTTTTTCCTCTTTTCCTTGGGCACATGGACAAATAAAGGGAAACCAAATATCCTTAGATGGATGACTTCCTGCTTTTCTCTTGAAAACATCTCCTCTAGTGTCTTTTTTTCAAGTACTTTGTGGGGAATTCTTTTCTACATGTACATTGCAGTATTTGCTTCTTCTACCCACATATGCATAGGTAGATCTTGATCAAGGATCATAGCCTTCACTACTTCCATGATCGTCTGATTCTTCCTTTCTACTACTCCATTTTGCTGAGGATTGTAGGAAGTATAAATATCCCTCTTAATCCCATCTTCCTTGCAATATTCTTTGAATTCCTTTGAGGTGAATTTTGCTCCATTTTTTGATCGCAAGGTATTTATCTTATGCTCTGTCAGGTTTTCTACCAGTGCCTTAAATTCTTTGAATTTTCCAAACACTTCATTCTTTTACTTCAACAAACATATCCAAGTTTTACATGAGTAATCATTAATAAAAGACACATAACATACATACCCTCTTAGTGAAGTTGTTGACATTGGTCCACACACATCTAAGTGCATGATGTCCAATACTATTTTGGCTCTACTATCGTTGTTGGGAAAGGAGTGCTTCACGTTCTTTCCTTGTGCACAAACTTTGCACATGTTGTCCGGTTTTGCTTGGATATCTAGTAGTCCTTCCACCATATTTCTCACACTCGGTAGGGCCTTGTAATGCAGGTGAGAAAATCTCTTATGCCATAATTCACTAGGATTCATAGTGTCATGAACTAATGTTGAATCTGATTTCCCTTTCAATTTGTAGAGTCCTCCATCTTGAAATCCAATCACCACAACATCATACAAAGTCTTCCCTCTAGGACACATAAGAACTTTTCAATCAATAAATGCAATTATGTAACCCTTCTCATCCAATGTTGAAATCGAGAGAAGGGTCTTCTTCAATCCAAGAACATAGAGAACTTCCTTCATCTTCATTGGCTTTCCCTCGTCTAACTTGTAGGAGGCTTCATTTACTCCTTTGATAGGATAATGATAGTAACCTCCCAATTTAACCTTTTGTGTGAATCCTTATGAGTAAGGTTATAAAATGAGTCTTTATAAATTGTCATTTTATTGGAAGCACCATTGTCCACCAACCAAATGTCACTTCTATGAGTGACATTTCCTGTAAGGGACGAGATAAGAACATACTCCTAATCACTCGATTCATCTTACTTTGAAACCTTCTTTGGTGGCTCATCATATTCAATTGTATGAACATGATGCATTTTACCTCCTTTATTTTCCCTTGATCTCTAAATGAGGGAACAATTCCTAGCAATGTGTCCCATTTTTTGAAAACAAAAACATTCGATATTTGGGTTATTTCTTCAGCCCTTCTGAAACTTCTTGGGTGATGAGGGTTCTTTCTTTCTCTTCCCCTTCCTAGTGTGGGTGGCTAGGGATTGATCATCATCTTTAATCTTCTCTTCTCTTATTTCCATCCTTGCTTCTTCTTGGTTGCAATCTTCCCATAGTCTACTCAACTTGGGTAGCTTCCTTCTTGAGAATATCCCTTCAATAAATTCATCCCATGACCGTGGGAGGCCATTCAAGGTGGTCATCACCATTTATTCTCCATTCACCGTATCAAAAATGAATTCTATCTTCTCCTTGATCTAGTTCACTCTTGAGAAGTAAGAGTGGATGGTTTCCAAATTCTGCATCCTCACATTCTTTAACTGAGTTCTCAAGGTCATTCTTCGGTTGATGTTGTTTCCTTCAAATAGTTGGGTTAAGGCATCCATCATTTATTTTTGAGTGGATAATGAATATATGTGATGAATAAGATGGTCCTTAATGGAGCCTGTAATAATCCTCTTTGCTTTGACCATATCCTTCTTGTGCATTGCTTTATCCTCATCTTCTTCTGGTTCTAAAACCTCTTCTTTAGTGAACTTCTCTAAATCATGTTCTTATAGGAGGAGGGATACTTTTTACCTATAGGCTTTGAAGTTTTCAGCTCCCTCTAGCTTTTCATTAATCTTAGTTCTAGTAGTCATCCTGCCCCTAAATCACAAATTATGGATTTTGAAGATCTGATCCAAGGAAAATATGCGCTCCACTATGCCGCACTTGTTGATGGTCTTGTCTTGTATGATAGCCACTCCTATGAAGAAAAAATACCCCTTTTGTATTCTAGATCTATGAACTTTGTTATATTAAGGCCTACTATGATACAATGTTATAATTTTAGAAGTTATAGTTATCATATTTAGCATTCATTAACAATTGCATGTAGTAGGATAATTGAAAGATAAACAATCACATAACAAAAGATATATCCTGGGAAACACTCGTGGGGGGTAAAACCCAACAACCAATTATTCAGTAAAGATTCCTTCAACTAATACAATGTCACATTATATCTCTCCACAATTAGACCAAGACCAAGATACCAAAGACTAATAAACCAAGACGTCCTGTGCTAGAACTCCTCTTCTATGCTCCAAATACACAAGAGAAGGCGACTTGTGTGCATATACAAATGAGAGGAACTCGACCTCTATTTATACACATAATTGACTCTCGAAAAGATGCAACCCTAAGAGGTTTTTTTTTTCAATTTTACAATAAGGATAACAATAAAATAATATTTTCTTTTGAGTTGATTTATACAATAAGATTACAATAACCTTCTCGAGGT
>CBVK0102679970.1:0-21318 GCA_900067695.1 Picea abies | reverse complement strand
TGCACTTGTTTATGGTACAAATTGATATCTGTTGAGGATTGTTGCCTCATCTTAGTTGTTGCTGAGGGTGTAAGATGAATCGTTAATTATATAGTTGGTGCTCTTGTAGAGTTGTACTCTATTCAATTGTTGCTGAAAAACCCCAAGGATTGTAGTCCATAATAAAAAGAAAATTCTACATACATCTTGTTTTATTTGTGTTCCTTGTGTTGATGACTTGTTGATGATATATTTCTGATATATGTTGTTGATATGTGTTGACATTTGATTGGTTATAAATGACAACAATGATTAATTATTTAATGGTGATTGTTAACTAAGGAGTTTTGGGAAAAAATGACCTACACTATTCACCCCCCCCCTCTCAGTGTAGTCGGTGTGTCCAACATGGACTACATTGGTTAAGATAATATAGACAAGGAAACACAGGTCTAAGAAACGACCAAACACTGTTTTATTGAGTATTTACAAAGTGCTACAAAATTTACTAACCATAGCATAGATGTCAAAACATCAGTTGGCGGAATGAAAGCCAATGTCTACATATGCATCGAACATGATATTTCATTGAAAAATGATAGAGAGTGAACCCATGATTGAAACTTATGTCTGAAAGTGAAATTCTAGAAAATCAGTGGTTATTTATGCCAAAACAATACCCTAGCAAGGTCAAAAAATATACAATTGTATTTTCAATAATTCTTGTAAATGCCAAAAAATTTCTTACGCAAGTTCAAAAAATACACAATTGTATTTTAAATAAGGTCTGTAAAAAGTGAAAGCATTTGTCCAAATGGACTGGGATTGGGGCTCTTGAGGACCATAAAATAGAAGAAAGACCTGGAAAAAAGAAAGGGATATAGTTATAAATGGGTGTTAGGTTTCTAAAAAACATAGAAGAAGCAATTTCGAGACATTACCAAGTGATGGAAGAAAATAAGAGAAAAAGAAGATGAAATGTTTTCTTGACTACTTACGAAAAAGGAAGGGTCTCTTGTTCTAGTTTTTCTATTGTAGGTATGCATATGGCTTTATAGGAGTTGTTTATTTGGACTAATAGTGAACTATCTTTGGTGCTTATTCTGGGATGAAAATCTATTCCATGGCCTTCTTGACCTTGTCATCAATATAACCATTGATTAGTGTGATTGCTTAACTCAAAGAGTGAAAATATTCTGCTCCACTTCTTTGCATTCGAGTTGGACTTGGTCAATGACTAAGAAGTGGTGTTCGTTGTTATTGAAAAATATAACAAGCCATTTCTTCATTTCCTCATCACCAAATTGATCGAGACTATCGAAGTATTTAGCCAATGTAGTTTTCATTGTTGCTAACTCACTATCAAACTCTCCTTTGCTGATTATGGTTGAATTCCTAAAAAATCTAGGCCCTCGAGTTCATTAACAATAGTAATTTCTTTTAAAGTAGTGTTTCCTCTTCTTCCATGGATCTTTTCGTAAGAAGTCATTGCACCTTTCAACACATTTATTTTTGCTTATCAACCTTCCTTTATTTTCCTTATTTTTTTCTCTAAGGGAAGTTGTTTCTGAATTCTTTGGTACTCATTAATACTAGTGACTCATGGGAAAACGCACTTACTTCATTTTGATAATAAGATTTATCATGCTCCAAAAATTTTAAAAAATGTTCAGTAAAATTTGTAATCCTTTTTGAAAGATTACTTAGAGTGATATTAACCTCTTATGCATGTCTCATTATGTCAAGTATTTTGTTAATGTTTTTACCAACATAGCCTCTGACTCCACTCAACAATTGAAGGACTTTTGTGATTGGATTTGAGGTTTTGGGAGTACTTGGAAGAGATTTATCTACTGGAAATATCCCAAATGGATTTGCAAAGAGTGGCTTGGGAGTTGGTGCATCCTTAAGCTCAATTACTCTCTTCTTCAATCTAATAGTCTCTAACTACTGCTCGAAAATGAAATAAAAAAGAGCATCATCTGTGCATTGATGTAGTGTCATAAAGGAAGATGGTCCTACTCCCAAGGAATCTAGGTCATCACTTGATTTGTGAATGACCTTTCTAGTTTAAGAATGACCTTCTCTATGTGTGGTTTTATTTGGTGATTTTTGTATTGAGTGTTGTGCAACATCAAGGAATGTTTCCCAAGAAAAATTGGCTCTTCTCTTGTGCTCCCTTGTGGAATATTTTATATTTTTTCAATTCTCTGGGCTACCGAGTCAAGTAGCTCTCCTAGACTTCCTAGGCTTCCTGAATATTGAGAATTTTCTATGTTTGGGGTACATTTATTTTTTTATTGTGAGACTGCATGTGCCCGTTCAAGATTGGTATGGCATGGTTTCTATCCACCATCACCTCTAGCACACACAATATTACTCTCTTCTATGTTTATATTTATTTGTTTTGTTCTTTGTCCACAGGAGGATCTCTTAGGTGTCTCATTTAATATTCCTCCATTTAAAAATTTTGAATAATTTTAAATTTGAGTTATTCTATTGAGAAAATACCTAAGCTAACATTATATCATCATAAACATTTGATGATGAGAAATATTTTTGTAAATATTATTTTAAATTTATTTTATTTTACTTGAGACAAATTGATGAGAGAATTCAATTATAAAAGAGTAATTCTTTATTCCATGGAAGAGTGAAAAGGGATAAAAACTACCAGGGTAAATGAGGACAAGTGTAAACCTAATCCCAAAGATGTGGGAGGTGAGGGAACAAGCTAGCACAAAGTTAGGCAAAGACTCCCTATAGTTAGGGATGAGGATACCTTGAAAATAAATACCTAGGAAAGCTATTAGTCTTCTTGGTAACAAAAGAGGGGAGAAAAGTATAGAAGAGGCTAGTCTTCTTGGTAACAAAAGAGGGGAGAAAAGTATAGAAGAGGCAGGATGTTGTTGAGTACTTGTGCATGAATTGAACTTGATGGTTATGAGAAGGAGTCAAGTTCTAGAGTTTACCTAGAGAAGGTTACTATGGAATAAAGAATTAGGCGCGCGGGTGATAAGATCAAGTAACTTGGTTTCTATTTTGAAGCAAATTCATATATATTTTCTTTCTTATTGTTGACTTTGTTCTTTAAAATGTCAAATAGTATAGTATAAAATAATTTTAAAGTATATGTTGTTAATATAATGGTATAAATATAACTCAATAATTTGTAGTTAAAAATAATAGTTGCAGCAAAAAAAATAAACATAGTAGAACTTGTACTTTGAAGATGAGAGGATGTAAGTGTTATCCCCGATTTTTAAGGATAACTAGGAGATCATGTCTCGAGGCCCACAAGTCCTAGACATGGAGTACCGAGAGAAGGATTGACCTGAGCATGGCCCTGGAGGGCCCATCCTTTTCTTCTATCATCAGATTCGTCCTGTCAGCAACAACACGATCCATCACCATCGGTTTGGTCTTGTATCGGAGGAGGTTCTTTCTCCATGAGGTAATTGGTCCAGGTATCATAGTATGTGTCACTTTTTATCATTAAAACCTTTAAATATATGCATTTGATTCCTTTTATCTCTGACAACTGCTTGGATCTTACATTAGCCCACTTGACCACACTTGGGGAGATTGACAGGGTGTCCTAGGAAGGCTGTGCAAATAGGTTTTGGTTTGCCACTAGGGGGATTTCTGAAGAGCCATCGTCCACTCCCATCATACCACCACTTTTTCATCTTATCTCCCACTCATTTATCTCATTCCCCTTGTCTATGCATTGGATTGACCTGTTTGTAGGGTTGCACCTTATCTCGTGGGAAGAAGGGGCTAAAGGCCTTGAAGGTAAAAGAAACTGGTAAAGATAAAAGACTAGAAATAAAACCATGAGATGCTTCACCCAGGGATCCCCGAGAAGGAAATAAAAAGCCTCTCAAGAAGAAATAGGAGGGACCCAGAAAATAACCAACAATACCTAGTCAAGAAGATAGGGGGTCTCATCACGAGCCAACCTATTAGGTTCATGGGTATCTAACAGTATGAAATTGCCACCATCTGGTTACCATGCCAGGGAAATGACCTTTGGTTGCATGGCCAAGGGAAAGGGGGTGTCATCATGAGACAACCTTCTCATCTCTGTGACGGTACTTGTGGGTAACACTATCAGCTCTGGTCATCATGCCAAGGCAGTGTCCTCTGGTTAGCCCTTGAATAAAAATAAAAAGAAAATAAAGGAAAAGAATAAAGGAAAGAACGTGCTTGGAAAAAATTGCATCCATGATAGGTACAGCTTGCCTTCTACAAAGGAACCCACAGATAACATTATGCATCTATGGCTCTCACTCTACGCACATGTCTGGACATCCCCTAGCCACATCACCTCATTTACATGGCTTGGATGAAACCTTCCGGGAGACTTCCATTTTCTTGTGGATACTAGCCCAATAGGACGTCTTGCCCTTTTCTTCAATATTGTATTGTAGGTTTTTGTAATGTGTTTGAGATATTGATCGATGTACCGAGGTTTTTATGCATATGTTTGATAATATTAATGATGAAATGTGATTCACATTGCTATGATACCTGTGACTAATGAGCCCATGGAGGGCGTAGATTTTGATGTGCAGGACCATGCCCGACGGACAGGTACCATTTGGACTAGTACACATGGGGAGATGATTAGTTCGAACCTACATGGGGCTGAAGAGCCCATTAGATGGTTGTTGAGACCCCATCATGGGGGCAAAGATAGGACAGTGTTTGATCATGGTTTTTCACCATAGAAGAAGAGTGCATTTCATCAGGGGCACTTTGGTTGAGCCGGGCCTAGGGGGATTAACCCACTTGCAGTGGAATGTTAGCTCAAGATGACCCAGGATATCACCAGGAGGCTTGTGATGTCATCATGAACATATGGCAGATCGACATGGTTGTTGGCATGTGTGGTAGTTTGGAAGAGCCCAAGGAGGGATAACGTTTGTCTTTTGGATGCTGCAGTGGCCCTAAAAGGGCCTAACGTCTCCCTCAGGAGGGCTTGATGTCTCACTTTTGCTCATTTAGGGTTTTAAAAAGAACATTTAATGTAAAACAATATTACTTTTGATATATTTTCATTGTCGGCCATTTTTATGACCTAAAAATTAATCAAGGTCATTGATACAGTATATATTGAGGAGTTTTAGCCTCATTTTATAATAACACATCACTCACTCATTAGCGAGGTCTGATTTTAGCACCCTACTTGGGTATTTTGGGTGGTTTAGTGAGGCACACTTGTTGAAGGAAGGCATTTCTTGGTATTTTTGGCATTTTTCTTGAAGGAAGGTTTTACAACTAGGGTTTTCATACTATTTCATGGTGATATGTAAGTGATTTTTCTGCAAAACTTCTTGATTGAATAGTTGTAGTCTTATATTATTGCATATGTTTATAATTTTCTGATCAAAAGCCCTAGATGACAAACACACAAGTAGGTCCTTGTCTCATGTCCCTTAATAGATAAATTTTCAACCATTGAAGAAGGAAGAAAGAGCCTAGCCATAGCTACACTCTTATTTCTTCTTCTCCTTGAGCTAGCCATACTTTCATAAGTCAAGAAGAAGGACACGTCCCAGGCCTAGGTTATCTACACCTAGGGCCATCCTTCTTCTAGGGTTTGATGATAGAGCCTTGCTATAGAAACACTCTCCCTCATTGCACTCTCTTGTCTTGATTTATCTTTCATGCTAGCCATTTTTCCAAGTTAACCTAAGGAAGGAGGAGAGAGCATGAGGCCTTTCTTTAGCAACATCGGAGTAAGCCTCTCTCCACTAGGGTTTTGATTTTGGGGCTCTGCCATAGCAACACTTCAAGAATCTTCCCTCTAGTCCTTAGTCATCCTCCTTCAACCCTTGTGTCCTCCATTAAATTGACTCCATTAACCCTCAGACACTGATCTTAGACCTCCAGCGTTGAAGTAAAAGTGATCAAACAACTCTCAAAACTCTTTTCTAAATTGAAACCCTAACTAACTGCTAACCCTAAGTTGCTGATGTCATACTTGAATATCTCATCTTTATTCAGAAACGTCTTGTTTAAAGGTAAATTGAATGGTGATTTAGGCATTAATTGATGTTGTGTTGATTTGTTACATTGAATGCCATGTCATTTCAGTATGTATTGAGGAAGTGATATTATTTGCATTGCTATATTGATAAACATTGACTTCGTCAATATTTATTTCCATAATTACTTATTTAAATGTCAGATAAGTCTTATGAAGTACTAACCCATTTAATTATATCTTGCATACACTAGTTTGTTGTTCCTTTGTTCTAGGCAGGTGTTCTTCATTAGGGATCCACTTCATCATTGGTTGTTTAGCCAGGACTATCTGTATTGGTGGCGACCTATGAAGGGGGAACTTTACCTTTTGTTCTTTTAAACCTTTGCCTCTTCAAAACCCTAGGTCACCGGGGACGTCTCCCTTGGGCCTCAGCTCCCTAAATAGAGAAAACCTTCCCATCGAGGTGACATTGGGTGGGATAGTTTCCTGTTACGCCAGTTTGGACCTCTACCTTATAGCCATTTGACCCAGCTACAAACTGTGCGATAACATTTTGGTGTCGTTTCCACGGAACACTGAGTCAATTCTCCTCAAATGACAAATCTTTTTGGTAAGCCTTGCCTCAAGATCCTTTTCTTACTAGCTTACCTAGCGACTCCACTAGGGTGTTTTCCCTTTTCTTTGATAGTTTCAAGTAAACTATCCGGCGACTCCACAAACTAGAAAGAGGTTCAATAATCCTCCTTTGTCTTTCAGAAGGAAGCCTCCCAAGAAATATCATGTTGTCAAATCACTTTTCGAGAAGATCCTTCCTTTAGGAATCATGTCTAGCTCTCAGACCGCTACAACGAACCCAACCAACAATCAAAGACAATGGTCATATACTCTTTTTAGGCCGTTAGACATGTCAGCCATACTAGGCTACCCTAGGAAAATGCCACCCAAGTATGAGAAGTGGTTGCCTAAATTCACCGGTACTGATGGAATCAGTGCCGAAGAGCATATGAACAACTTTTGGGCATTCTTTCAGCTTCACCCCATTAGTGATGATGCTGAAGATCTAGTCATGAAGTTGTTCTTCGCTACTCTTTATGATGCCTCAAGGCGTTGGTACCTAAGCCTCCCCGATGGAAGCATCAAAACCATGGATAGACTTGAAGAGGCCTTTCTCAAAAGATTGAGTGTCAAAGAAGACCCTAATATGCTTCTCACATGACTGAATAACCTTGCCAAATATGAAAATGAGTCCATTCGGGAGTTCCACACCAGATTCAAGACTTTACTACAAATAATTCCTGCAAGACATCATCTGAAAGATGACTACCTCATCCATGTTTACACCAGATCTTTCAATGGACAACTAGGGTATCTTCTTAGAGACAAAAACCCCCAGTCCATTCAAGAATCCCAAGAGCTCGCTACCAAAATAGAAGGGAACCTCCTTTCATCCAAAATTGAGCCTTTTGCTCACACAAGGGGGAGGATAGACACTAAGCCGAAGATAGTACACAATGTTGAGCCTACTTCAGATCTATGTACTAGTATCACCAATCTACAAGCCTCTATGGATGGTATCATAAAAAATCAAGAGGAAATGATGAACAAGATCGTCGAATTTGAAAGATCTTAGACCCAGGCACCCAGGGTCCTGTACAAAGGACAATTCCAGAAAGGGGGCCAGTTTTATAAACCAAAGAATGAGCATGAAGCTTCGACCACTTTGGCCCCTGCAAACGTTGTTGATGAAAATCCTTGGTGCCTGGAATGCAATGAATCACATTGGGAACATGAGTTCCCTTGCAATAGTGGCCATCGACAAGTCAACAACATGGATTGTTTCATGGAATCTCCTCAAATAAATATCATAGATGTGGAACATCAGGAGGTCGTGAAAGAAGTAGCTAGATCAGCAAGGATGGCGGTGATAAACAACTTGGATCAAGAATCACGAGAAAAGCTAAAGAAACAGGAATTTCAGGTGTACAGAAGAAAGAATTTGAAACAACCCGCTGTTGATCAGGTAAAGCCCCCACCCCTAGACATGCTTCTTCCCAAGACATCCAGGGTTGGCAAGGTTGACCTGAACTTTGACTTTGAAGGGGCATTATAAAAAATGCACGTAAACGTTCCCCTAAGAGAAGCAATCAAGATCCCATCCATCAAGGAACGATTTGACACTTTCTTTTCAGGATCAGATGAGCCTATGGACCCTCCTATTATGTTGCAAGCTGATCACTTCAAGGTCCAATATGGTGAAAACCCTCCTTTCTTCATGACATTGACAATGAAAAACAAGAACCTCAATAATTGCATGATAGATACAGGTGTTGGTGCCAACATGATGTCACTCAAAGTCATGTGACAAGTGGGTTTGAAGGTCACACGGCCTTATAGAAATGTAAGTGGTTTCAAATCTAAAGCCATACCCACACTTTGGGTGGTTGAAAATGTTGAAGTTCGCCTAAAGGAGTATCTAGAGAAGATGGTCCACATTGACATCATGGTAGTTGATGTCCTAATTGTGTGGGGGATGTTGTTATCTAGGAATTTTGCTGCAATGTTGGGTGGCTCCCTTGAGATGGACCTCACATTCTTGAAATTGCCTTTAAAAAATGGAACGATAGGCCATCTCATCAATGTGCCAATAACTGGGGACCACGTGTAGGATATTACTCACCTCGTTAATAATGACAAAGTACAAAACAAGATGATACAAACTCTTCAAGAGTATTCTCTGGAGGATATTCCCTTTGCAACAGAGGAAGACTTTGATCAGATCGAATGGCCCAAGAAAGAAGAATACCAACAACTCCTAGATGAATTCAAAAACAAGGAGATTGGGATAGTGAAGATATTCAAGAAACATGAACATGACGTACAAATCCACCCATCTCAATAGGAAGTTTTTACAGCGGAAGCCCACCCCCCTCCATCAGTACAATACACCAGGGTTGTTCAAGGAACGACCAAATAAAAAATCAGAAAGTACAAGGAGGGAGACATGGTATGGATGTGAGATACCCATAAAGGAGAGCCAACTAATGTAAAAGGAAGCACTCAGTCATGGCTCAGACCCAACATTATGCATCCCTGGCTCTCACTCTACCCACATGTCTAGACATCCCCTAGCCACATCACCTCATTTACATGGCTTGGATGAAACCTTCTGGGAGACTTCCATTTTCTTGTGGATACTAGCCCAATAGGACGTCTTTCCCTTTTCTTCAATCTTATATTGTAGTTTTTTGTAATGTCTTTGAGCTATTGATCGATGGATCAGGTTTTTTATGCATATGTTTGATAATATTAATGATGAAATGTAATTGACATTGCTATGATCCCTGTGACTAATGAGCCCATGGAGGGCATAGCTTTTGATGTGTAGGACCATGCCCGACGGAAAGGTACCATTTGGACCAGTACACATGGAGAGATGATCAGTTCATACCTCCATAGGGCTGAAGAGCCCATCAGATGGTTTTTGAGACTCCATCAGAGGGGCAGAGATAGGACAGTGTTTGATCAGGGTTTTACACCATAGAAGAAGAGGACGTTCCATCACGGGCACTTTGGTTGAGCCAGGCCTAGGGGGATTGACCCACTTGCAGTGGAACGTTAGCTCCATATGACCCATGACATCACCAGGAGGCTTGTGATGTCATCATGAGAATATGGCAGATGGACAGGGTTGTTTGAACCTGTGGCAGTTTGGAAGAGCCCAAGAAGGGCTAACATTTGGCTTCTAGATGCTGCACTAGCCCTAAAAGGGCCTAACATCTCCCTCAAAAGGGCTTGACATCTCACTGTTGCTCATTTAGGGTTTTAAAAAGAACATTTAATGTAAAACAATATTACTTTTGATATTCTGGCCTTGTCGGCCATTTTTATGACCTAAAAATTAATTATGGTCATTGATATAGTATATATTGAGGAGTTTTAGCCTCATTTTATCATAACACATTGCTCACTCATTAGTGAGGTCTGATTTTAGTGCCCTACTTGGGTATTTTTGTTGGTTTAGTGAGGTGCACTTGTTGAAGGAAGGCATTTGTTGGCATTTTTGGCATTTCTCTTAAAGGAAAGTTTTACAACTAGGGTTTGCATGCTATTTCATGGTGATATGCAAGTTTTTTTTCTGCAAAACTTCTTGATTGAATGGTTGTAGTCTTATATTCTTTCATATGCTTATAATTTGTTGATCAAAAAGCCTAGGTGAAAAGCACACCAATAGGTCCTTGTCTCATGTCCCCTAATAGAGAATTTTTCATCCATTGAAGAAGGAAGAAAGAGCCTAGCCATAACTACACTCTTATTTCTTCTTCTCCTTGAGCTAGCTGTACTTTCAGAAGTCAAGAAAGAGGATACGTCCCAGGCCTAGGTTATCTACACCTAGGGTTGTCCTTCTTCTAGGGTTTGATTATAGAGCCTTGCTATAGCAACACTCTCCCTCATTGCATTCTCTTGTCTTGATTTATCTTTCGTTCTAGCCGTTTTGCCAAGTTAACCTAAGGAAGGAGGAGAGAGAACGCGACCTTGCATTAGCAACACCAGAGTGAGCTTCTCTCCCCTAGGGTTTTGATTCTGGGGCCCTGCCATAGAAACACTTAAGGACTCTTCGCTCTAGTCCTTAGTCATCCTCCTTCAACCCTTGTGCCCTCCATTAAATTGACTCCATTAACCCTCAGGCACTGATCTTAGACCTTAAGCATTGAAGTAAAAATGATCAAACAACTCTCAAAACTCTTTTCTAAATTGAAACCCTAACTAATTACTAACCCTAAGTTGCTGACGTCACACTTGCATATCTCATCTTTATGCAGCAATGTCTTGTTTAAAGGGAAATTGAATGGTGATTTAGGGATTAATTGATGTTGTGTTGATTTGTTACATTGAATGCCATGTCATTTCAGTATCTATTGATGAAGTGATATTATTTGCATTGCTATATTGATAAACATTAACTTCATCAATATTTATTGCCATAATTGCTTATTTAAATATCAGATAATTCTTATGAATTACTAACCCATTGAATTATAGCTTGCGTACACTAGTTTGTTGTTGCTTTGTTCCAGGCATGTGTTCTTCATTAGGGATCCACTTCATCATTGGTTGTTTAGCTGAGACTATCTGTATTGGTGGTGACCTGTGAAGGAGGAACTTTACCTTTTGTTCTTTTAAACCTTTCCCTCTTCAAAACCCCAGGTCACTGGGGATGTCTCCCCTGGGCCTCCCCTCCCTAAATAGAAAGAACCTTCCCATCAAGGTGACATGTGACATTGGGTGGGGTAGGTTCTTGTTACGCCAGTTTGGACCTCTACCTTAAATCCATTTGACCTAGCTACAAACTATGCAATAACAATAAGCAACTGGATAAATATAATATGTTAGTTATTTCATGAATAAATGATTCCTAGAGCTAAACTTGTTATTCTTTGAAAATTTTATTTTTTGTATTGAATAAAGAAAAGAAGAATGGAAATAACACATTAACCGAAATTTTTTATTTATATAGGTTCCATTCACATATACACAACAACATTTTGATTAATACTACAAGTAGTGATACATTACATTTGATAGGTGATGTTTGCATTTCAAAGAAGTTTATTCTAAAAAAAATAGCTTTGCAAGAATTAATTTAGACTATGCCCTTAGACACACAATAGTATATAGACAAATACAAATATAAATATATATATGATTGCTAGATGAAAAGAATCAGAATAATTTTTGCTAGAATATATAAATATAAATGAAAGGAATGGTGACACGTCAAACTTTTTACTAAATTTATGTATTGTAACTACACAAATATGTACCAAAATTTTAGCCATTACCCTAATATATATATTTTTTCTCTTATTTATATTAAAAAGGGGATTTCTTCGTAGCCAAACCCAATAGAGAAATAATACCGATTTGTTTTTAATCCATGATAATGAAATGATTAACATACCAAAGAACATAAGAGAGTTGGGATTTTGACAAACCAAAATAGACAGAAATAACATGGCCTTTAATCAAGAAAAGAAATCTAAAATAATTGAGCGCATACATTGTTCTGAGACATAAACAATAATAATATGTAGTTTTAAAACATATGCATGGAATCACCCTATGCGTATACCAAAATAGAGTCATGGTATTCACCGAGTTGATCCAAAAGTCTGAAAAGGACTCAAGGCCGACTCCTAAAATCACGTCCTCACAGGGAACGAGATTAATGTCTTTTTATTACCATAAATGTTATGCTAAAAAGTATGAATAAAACGAAAATAAATTTCTTCAAGCTCATACAAAACCCTAGGTCACCTCTACAATGCCTTGCGGAGTTTGGGCATCATCCATTAAAGAATCCCGAGGGAATAAAAAGAAACTTGTCTGTTGGGTTGAATCTACGAATCAAGTGCATGTTCTTAGAAATGAACTGGTGGAACAGACTTTCGAGTTCTACATAAACCCGAATCTCTGTTTAGAGACTACCCACAAGAGTGATAACTCTATCTGTAAAAATGATAGATAACATAAATATCAGAGAGGAGCAAGGTAAAATAAGAATTAAGTGGCTAAAATGAATGGAAAGAAGATAGTTAGTAACTCACCTTATTATTTGATTTGTGGTATGGCTGACAGTTACCAATATGTTTTCACATGAAGACGAATTCAATACGCTTGCATAAACCTGAGACTCACCTGGAAAAAGGAGCCATAAATTGGTGTAAAGTAATAAACAGACTAACTAGTTAAAAATTCAGAAAGAAGCATATGGAAGTGTGGGAATTGTTCAAAGAGAATAAGTGAAACATTTTATTCGCCCTTTACCTGGCTTTGTATACTTAAAACAAGTGGGAGTTTTAATTAATAGTACCATGAGACCTGTCCAGCTATGTACAAGTGGTATTAAATACAACTACATGTAAACTAGAGCTAGAGTGGGTTACATGCTTCCGAAGGCTTAGTAATACAGGGAGGTAGACTTAGAATTTGGAGAAACAACACTCAGTGAGGCTATGCTCACAATCTCTAATTGATTGAAGACTAATTACATCATTATATACGAAACCATATCTACTTGGCGGTTACAACAAATCACAGAAAACTAGGATCTACATTAACTACTAGTAGAGTTCATCTACTAGACAAACTCTTGCTCCATTATTTCCAAGTCTCCCCCTTAATGGAGAATGGATTGACTTCTACACCTAACATCTCCCTAAACAACTCAAACTTAATCTTTCCAAGAGGCTTGGTGAAAATATCAACAGTATTTTCACAAGCATTACAATACATAAGATCTATTTCATTTGACTGCAATTTTTCTCCAACAAAATGAAACGGAGTATCAACATGCTTTGTTTTTGCATGATAAATTGGATTATTCGCCAGCTTGATTGAACTTTGATTATCACATTTGATCATTGTAGGTTCCTTTTGTTCTTCTCCAACATCTTGGAATTCTAAGCCCCAATATTAGCAAGACACCTTCTTGAAATTATGTTCTTTAAGTAAAATGCAGTATTTATGGCTTCAACCCAAAATGTATTTGAGACATTCTTACCTTTCATCATACTACATGCACACTCTACTAGAGTTATGTTTTTCATTTCAGCCACTTCATTCTACTGTGACATGCGGGGTATTGTAAACTGTTGTACTATTCCATGATCTTTGCAATATTTGATGAAGTCCCCTGATTTATACTCTCCCCCTTGATATGAACAGAGGATTTTGATGGTTTTTCCTGTCTTCTTTTCCACCATGGTTTTGAATTCCTTAAAGTACTCGAAAACCTCACTTTTTCTTCTATGGAAATAAACCCACGTGTATCTCGTGCAATCATCATTAAATAACAGAAAGTAAAAAACACCTCCTAAAGACCTAGTCTGCATAGGCCCTCAAACATCAATATGCACAAGATCTAAAACATCTCTTTTTTTCCTAGCAGGATTAGAGGGGAATTCATCGTTGTCCATCTTTCCTAATGCACATCCATCACAAGCAACATTCTCATTCTTTAAGATGGGAAGTTCGTCAATTGTATTTTGTTTTTGTAATAACAATAAATCAGGATGATTGATGTGGCCATACCTTTGATGCCAAAGACTCTCCGTTGGCATAATTGCAAAAGTCAGTGCATGATGTGCTTTGCTGGTAACATAAAATTCGTATAGGCCTCCTTCTTTGACTCTCATTGCAACAGTTTTGAATTGGTCCAACAGATCCTTTACTATGCAATAATTCTTGAAGAATTCAACCTTCAAGTTCTGATCTGTAATGGTGGACACAGAGATCAAATTTTTCTTTATCCCTGGCACGTACACCGCATTACAAATGTGATGAATAGGACCATTCGACAATGTCACAGGAATGTCTCTGTATCCCTTGATCTGATGAGTGCGGTCATGTCCAAGATATATCTTGGCTCCATTCTGTGTTTCTTTAAAATTAGTGTACCAAAAATTATTACATGTCATATGTATTGATGCTCTGAAATCGACAAATCAAGCATCACTATCATCTATTTCATTAGATAAAGCAGCATTGGACACAAATAGTATAAGATCCCGTGAATCAAAATTTGAGGGTTCATCAATATCATCACTAGAAATAAACAATCTGAGATCATGATTTCAAGATTCTTCTGCATAATGACCTCAATGATTTCTAGGTTTATTCCTAGCCTAATCACTCTTCTTCTTATGCAGTGTTTAATAAGATGTCGAGGTCAACCACAATAAAAACAACTCTTTGACTCATTCCTGTTAGAGGGCATACCTTGTTTCGTCTTTGGAGATTGTCTTCTCTGCGATGAACTACCTCTTTGCGATGAACTGTCTGCTCTGCCTCTTTCTCTTGATCTCCTGTTTGTGGATTTCTTATTTGACCACAGTGCCAAATATGAATTTTGAGGCTTCAAATTCCCGTGCCTCTCTTCCTCTTGCAACAAAATTCATGTCAATTATTCAAAAGTAGGAGGTTTCTCCCTTGTTGCGAGGCCTGTTATGAACATCTAATAATCTTCTATCATACCATTTAAGGTAATAGTGAAAAGATCAGTGCTGGAAACTGTTTCTCCTATATTTCCTAGCTTGTCTTTCACCTCTTTTATGCGACAAAAAAATGAACTAAAATATTCATTTCCATCCATATTAATACCTAGCAATTTAGTTTTCAGGAGCATAATAATATTTATGTTGCTAGTTTCATACAAGGCTTTAAGCATTGTCCACGTTTCAACAGAAGTGTTAGCTTCTATAATATGTGGAATTGTTCTATCTTTAACAAACATATGCAACAATACCTTGGCCTTGTTTAAACATTTCTCCCAATATTGGATTTGTGTTGTTGTCGCACCGACAACCACATCTGGTTTCGCTTCATCTCTCTTCGTAATGGTCCAGACACCATAGCCCTCCATCAGGGTCTGCATCTTGAATTTCTAGTTAATGAAATTTGAGCCATCTAACTTGTTGGCTTCGTTGAGGTAGGTCTCTACTAGATGATTCACCATCTCTGCAAGTGTTTGTTCATTCAATCAGACAATGGATCCTTGTATCACCAAAGGTGAATCACCAAGAATACATAAATAACCTCAGCACACCCTTCCTCTCTGGTTGCCTGTACTGGATTTCGGAATGACCAAATCACCAAACTTTTGTTTTCATAAAACAAATGTTCACACAAGAAATATCAAAAATGATATCCACTTGACTAAACTTGAATATCCACTTTATAAAGTTTATACCTCACAACATATCCACATAAAAAAAGTTTATACTTCAAAAAAGTATCGACTTTAATAAAAAGTTTATACTTCACAAAAACAGTATCATGCCGAATCGAATTAGGAGAAAACCATGCTCATGTATAAAAAAGATTACATATAAAAAAATCACTCATACAATACCCTTCACGATTTCCTTCATACAATACCCTTTATGACGGTAGAGTGCTCCCAAAAAAAGGAACTCACGTAAACCTCAACAATTGGATCTCCAATGTGCACAAGGCAAGAGACTCGTGACTCAGCAGAAAACTCACAGATTTTCTCTCACGGATCCGCCCCAAAACAAAACTCATGCTTCTCAAAAAATCATGCTTCCCAAAGAAATTGGCGTGCTTCCCAAAGAAACTATTGGCGCTCCTCAAAGAAAAGCAGGGAAGCATTAGTGCTACCATAAGATGGTAGGGGGAGCGCAAGTCACCGTTTTTAGTGCTCCTGGAGAGTGAGAGGGGGAGTGCTAGCACTCTAGTGCCCTTAAACACAAACAAAAAGAGTGCGAGGGGTCCAAAAAAATATATTTCTTAAGTTTGAGGGCGTCGACGCTCCTCTAACATTGTATAGGGTCTACTGGTGCTTTTTATAAATCAATTCAAGATCTCGTAATTTGGATTTCATCTCAGAGAGCTAGATCTCTCAGATTGCCAACGTGGGCTCTGATGCCAATTTAGAATTTGGAGAAACAACACTCATTGAGGCTACGCTCACAATCTCTTATTGATTGAAGACTGATTACATCATTATATAGGAAACCATATCTACTTGGTGGTTACAACAAATCACCGAAAACTAGGATCTACATTAAGTACTAGTAGAGTTCATCTATGAGACTAACTCTTACTCCATTATTTCCAAGCGGTAGCTCAAAATATGTATTTCCATATAGTGATTGTTGAGCTCCAATCTACCCAAGTAAATTAGAGTGTAAATGATTGTCAATCCGGTGTTTGTAAAACTTAGAGGCATGTCCAAAGTATATGGATTTAGAGATAGTTTTTATTTTTAATGGAGATAAACCAAGAACCTATTCTAAGGCTGAATGTGAAAGAGATGCTAAGCTTCTATTCAGAAGTCATCTTCATAGATCTCATAACAGTAATCAACACTTGTTTTTCTAAAGAGTAAAAACAGTAAGCATTCAAAAGAAAGTTTAAGACATATCAAATGTTAGAAGAACAAAACTCTTATTCAAGAGATGCATTCATTGTATTCTTTCATTCATTCACTAACAACTATCATCAAATTAAATCAAAATACTAAAAGCACAAATAACTCAAAAGCATTCAAAACTATCTTAATGCTTGAAGTCAAACTACACATTAAGTTCTCATTCAAGAAACCATTCACAATATGAGTAAGGCTTGGAAACATTAAGCATGTAACTGAGCTATGAAATTCATTTACCTACAGCAAGACAAAACTCATCGACAGCAAGCAAGATCTAATCTAAAACATGTACTTGAAAAATAACACAAGGAAAGAGTGTACTAGTTGGCAATGGGGGCCCTCCAATGCTTCCCTGGTACACTTTAGTTGACTTCAACTAAGAAAGGACTCCAGTAGCATTCAAATCACCATAATCATTCACATGAACAAAAACACAGAGCTGATCTTCAAGAGTGCAAATTCTCAAGTTTCTTCATTCATATCAAGAGTGTCTTACTAGTTTAAGCTTAAGAGTATTTATACAAGAGTCTAAAAACCAAAAATGCTAAAATGTCTCCTAAATATCATGATTATATCCACAATATCCTAGGAGGGTCGAATGCCTCATCTAGATCCTCAATATATGGTCAAAATCCCATGAAATAAAAAACTGTCCAAAATTTAAAGCTGAAACAAGGTAATTTCTGCTGAAGTGGCCCTGTTTGACCAGCGTTGACTGGACATATGGAAGGCTCAGATTCCAAATCTAATAGCTCATTCTCCATCCTTGTACATCAAGGAACATGACCCAAGTGTTGTATTTCTCCTAGGTGTCCTGCAAGTATACAAACCACAGAGCTTTTACGGGATTTGGTCAAATCCTGTAATTTCTGGTAAATTTCCAATTTTAATGCTAAAATTTAGAAAATTCAATTCTAAAGCTAAAGAATGACAAATATACCTTGCATAGGTTGTTTCATGGAAAATGTGGGATGAAATGAAGGTAAAATGGATAAATAAAGAGGCAAAAGTATGGTTTATGGAAGCACAAAAATGGACTCAACATCTCCCCCAAGAGGAAGTCCTTACATTTCCTCATGCACAAAAATGTCCCTGACCTGTGTTACTGATATTCTGCTACTTCTGCTGCTAGCAATAAAGTCTCCACATTCACCTGAGCTGTATGAAGTGCTTTCATCTTTTGATACTTCTCTTTATAATCCTTTTTCTGTTGGAACCACTTATAAGCTTGTTTGGAAATTAACTTATTTTGTTTTTGGAGCTTTTTGTTTTTCTCCTTCAAAGTGTCATTTTCCTCTTGTGTTTTGTGGCTTTGAGTTCTCATCATTTCATTTTCTGTTTTGATGTATCTCTCTAAGACTTCAATTTCTTTGATTTTTCTTTTCATCTTTCTTATTTTCTTGTTCTTCTTGTCAAGTTCAGATGTAGATGTACTAGCTACCTCTTCCATTCGGGGTTCTTCTTTCATGTCCCTGATTAGTTGTTCCATATTCAATCACATCTATTTATAGGTAGAGGTTTCTTGTTCCTCAAATCCATCATTTTCAAATGATTGTGCTTCAAGTGTCTAAATATGTTCATATTGTGCCTGTTGTGCTTCATCATCTTTCTCTTGTATTTGGTCTTTTTGAACTTGTGGCCGTTTTCTTGTCCTCATTTCATAAGTGGTAAAATTTTTGTCTTTTTCCTCAATTTCCTTCTCTTTTAATACCATACTTCTTGTTTTTCTCCCCCCCATAGGCAGTTTTGGGCTTGTTGCCTTGGGGTGCTGTACCTCTCCTTCATCATCAGTCACTACTAGAATGTGCTCCTCTCCTTCTTCCTCTTTTATGGTCTCAAAACCATTCTCAATGGTAAACTGTTTCCAAATCACGTTTTTCTTCTGAAGTTCATCTTTAATGATCATTTTGATAAGACCACAGTGATACAAACTCCTCTCTGTGTTCCTTCCCTTCTTCTGGACAGTCTTGGTCATTTTGGAAAGACTTTGTAAGAGAAAGTAAGGCATATTAATCTCACAGTCACCTCTCAAATGTTGTAGTAGTTTAATATGGTATAAATAAATGATGCTAAACCTACCCTCGTAGGTTATGAATTTCTGTATAAGGTATGCCAACTCATCCCAGCGATGGACTAGCCAACTCCTTGGGATACCTTTCTTTCAGTTTACTACTGCTACCCTGGACCTTGAAATGAAAGGAACCCATGATTTATCCTTGAAATGTTTGGTTTTAAAATATATCTCTCCTATCTGTGGTAGTCCAGTGACAAATGCAAGGCTATCTTCAGTGATCCTGACGGTAAGATTCCCAATAGTAGCTCTCTCTCCATCAAATGAGTGAGAAAAGTCTAGGGCAATTCCTTCACAAAATCCATCAAATTTTTCAAAAAAACTTAACCACTGTTTCTGTTCCAGAATTTGCATGCAATCTTTGTGTATCTCTGATGCTACAAGCCTTCCAGGTTCATATCTTGATACCATATTTCAAAATTTTCAAAAACAAGACCTCCAATATTCCCATTGTTTTTGAAAAAAAACTTCAACTCTGCAATTTTTTTAACCTTCTAGACTCAGTGTGAATTTTTTTAATTTCTGTGTATGGTCTTCAAGAAGAGTTTTCTGTTCAAATTAACAAAAGAAATCTCTTATTTTTTTTTTTATCCCTAAGCTTGTTCTCTGTTCATGAATTTTTTTTTCACAGGCATACCTGGTAAATTTGGAAAATTCTCGGGCTCCTCTGTCGAATTCTGACTCAATTTCCTTCTTCAAATTCGGGCTCTGCTAAATCATGGACTAGCTTGTTTTAAAATTGCATCCAGAACGTTTAATTTATACTTGGCTGTGTAAATTCTGAGTTCGGGCTTACCTTCAGAGGTCGAATCCTGTTTTGATACATTTTGTACCCTTGCTTCACCACGTACCTCTTCAATTCCCCCGCGTTTTCTTCCACAGAACAAAATATTGTATGTTGACAGTGTAATTGTCAACATACAATTTCATTTCCCTATCAGAGAATTTTGGAGTAGTGATGTGTAAGAGGGTCAATATGTTGGAGTGTAGGGATTTAGGATGAGTAGGAGGAACAACGTGCTATAATGTAGGGATTTGGAATGCGTGGGGAGAGCAACAGGGTGTGTAATTCAAAATGGTGGTAGCATATGCAGAGGTGCGTCGACAGTTCAAATCTCAGGGCATGCAAGGTGAGACACAACGTGCATATTTGGTGAGGCTCAGCACATATTAAAACAAATTGAGTCATTTTACTTATATGAAGAGGGAAAAACGTTGGTGGAGATTCATTTTTGAAAATGGTTTGTACATCAATCACAACTGAAGGTGTAACTCTGATCGTACCTTGTAGTCTTCTCCCCTTTGAAATTATTATGAGATGTGGTTTTTAAAGAATGCTCATCTGCCATATAACTCCCAAATTTTTCAATTCCTTCATCAAATATGAACCTCTTCTTATAACCCCTTTTGAATGTATAAAAACCATTTTAATTCATGCAACGATACCTTAGTCTATGTATGTAACAGAGCTTAGACAGCTTCAAAACAAACACTGTGTTTTGGTATATAAAGCCCAATTCCTCCGTATAACTCCTTTGGAAACCAAAAGTGGTTCTGTTGAGTACCATTTTGAATGCTTTTTGAGGATGAAATACGGAGTAATGAAAGGATAATGTAGGTAAAAAGGAAGGATAGGGCATTTATCTTTCCTAGCTTAAGAAGAATTTTGAAAATTAAAGCATTAAAAAAGAAAATATAGTAACTTGTTTGTTCCCTGTGTTTTTGTTGACTGAAGCTGAATGGAATGCTGGTGGAAGTCCTCAGATTCCTCTTGTATTTACTTTGCTAGTATCTCAGTTCCTTTTATTGATTGGAATTGATATCTGCTCAGGTCCCTTGCTGATTAAAAAATTGATATTTCCAGGTCCCTCTACTGATTGAAATGACTGTCTTCATTAGGTCCCTCTGCTGATTGGAGTTGTTATCTTCTCAGGTCCCTCTGCTGAACTTGGAATGAATGTCTTCATCAGGTCCCTCTGCTGATTGGGTGTCTTCATCAGGTCCCTCTGCTGAACTTTGAAATGATTATCTTCATTAGGTCCCTCTGTTGTAAATTGATACTTCCAGGTTCCTCTGTTGATTGAAATGAGTGTCTTCAGCAGGTTCCTCTACTGAATGGAGTTGTTGTCTTTCTTAGGTCCCTATACTGAACTTGAAATGAAGTAGGTTCCTTTCCTTAATGCATGTTGTCATCTGTAGAAGGGTTGAAGGGTTTCCCCCTCAGCCTTATTCATTGACTTGTCCTCAAGTCAAAAAAAACTTTTGAAGTTGAACAAATAAAACTTAGAAATTGATGATGAAAATTTATTAGTATTTGAAGAA
>CBVK0102679896.1:0-14403 GCA_900067695.1 Picea abies | reverse complement strand
TTGGGAATTATAAATATTGATGTAATTAGTAGTAGAAATTAGGGGGGAGTGTTGGTTGGATTAATTTCTACCAACCACATTTAAAACTGAATCTTCCATCAACCACCAGTTACTGTTCATCCACCGACATATCCACCGGCACTCGCATGGCTCCAAGAATTTTTTGTATCTTCGAGATCCTTCCAAAGACCTCTATAAATAAGAAGCGATTGTAATTTTTTTCAAACAAGGAAATATCAAGTCTATTTTCAGTTTGTTGAGTGTGTTTTTCTTGCCTATGCCCACTTCAATGCCACATGTCTCATTTGGAACTCTTTTCCATCCAACTTTCTAATGATTTTTTTATACCACATTTTTTGGATTATCAACAACGCCAACCACCCATTTGCATTGATTTTGGATCATCACCACGTCCTGCAACTATTATGATCGACAACCACAGGAACCACATTGCTTGGCATTCTCTTCAGAATGCAATATGCTAGATTGAGGGTATGATGAATACCTACTTGGAAATAGTGAGAAAGATGAATTGTAAGCTGGCCATTTTGCATGGAATCGAGGACGAATTGTTTCCCACTCATTGCAAGTTGTCTCTCAAGTCTAGAATCCCTCATGCCCTGGAGAACTAATCACATTACACTAGTTGTTAGAAGATAGAGAGTACTTCCCAGAGCACGATAAGAAATATGGAAGGAGCAATAAAAAATCATTAATAGTCACATTTTGTTATTTTATATATTCAAATAGATCATAGCAACAATGAATTATTTCTTTGAAATCTTAGTGTGGAATCTCCAATGGGATTCTTGTTGCAATTTTCGTGGTTGAAATCTCCACTATGTTTAACCTTTGTTGCGATTCTCGTTGTTGAAATCTCCACTATGTTCAACCTTTGGGTTATGCAACCAATTGCATTTATCAAAAAGAAATGTACCAAGGAAAATGCTTGTTCTTGCTTGAGAATGTTTTGAACAACTAAAATTTTATCCATATATCAATTTGACGTTCGACTTATGAGATATAGGCTTTGTGTTTAAGGATAATTTCATGTCTATTTCCATCAGAAATGTATGATATATTTTGACATTTTATATCAAAATATTTAATAGTTATATTGTTATTTTGATTTAAATGTTTTTTAAATTTAGGTCGTCTCCTAAGGAGAAGATCTTTTGTCCACTGTAGAGTTGGCCCTCGTAAACCTATGGAAGCTACAGAAAAACACCAGCAATAGCTGGATGAAATGGTGATTCTAGGGAAGAATTGAATCACAATGTTTGGTAGGAGAAAGGCCTTATTGACATTTGGTTGTTGGCAAAAGCCACACTTTTATATGTTTGAAAAGTAGTCTTAAGTGCATTATTTTCAGAAATATTTATTTGTGCATCATATGTTGTAATTGTTGGTCCATATTTGAAGACGCTGCACAACTCTTGGATGTTGGCACAACTGATTTTTTCCATTTTCAGTTTAGAATAATCAAACCCGCAAATAAGGGAGACTAAACGAGGAAAAACTTATTTTCAGCTTAGAATAATCAAACCCACAAATAAGGGAGACCAAATGAGAAAAACTATAAGTTTTTGGCAATAAACAGAGATTACCGAGTGAAAATCATTGAGTCTGCCTAAAAGTGTGTAAAGGGAAGCATGGAGCATGCCATTTTTCCAATGCGCCACTTGATTTTGCTCATGATTTTTTTTTTAAAGATGATAACTTTAAAAAATCAAAGGATTTGCACAAATTGATCATTCTCATGGCACATAGGTTTCTTGTTACAATCAATTTCCCTGTAGTTGTTACCTTGTCATCCAGCTCACCAAGTTAAGTTCACTTTAGTCTAGTTAGAGTTTAGTTATTCCTCTGTTCAATAAGTGTTTACTGCAGTTAGTCAGGGATCCCTGACGATGCATTGTATTTTGTGTAATCTATATTTAATTTAGAGAAGGGTACTGAAACCCCACTGTTGTTTTTCTTGCATTTTTATTTCTGTTGTAATTTGTTTCTCTGTCCCTCTGAATATCATGGTATCACAACATTAGGAGTAAGACTCTTCACAGAGTGGAGAGCAGTCTGATCCAATTGAGAGCAGGATCCACTAGAGAAAGGGAGAACAATCTTGGGACGTTGATCCAACGGAAGATCCACAGAGAAAATTTATTTTGAAACGTGAAGAAGCCAACTTGTTATCAAGGTTTTCCCTCACCCGCCTTCCCCCAAAAAGGTAAACCGTGGTAAAACAGACTGGATAAGTGGCTTAAACTAGCGGTTTCGGCCACCCCCCATAGTGGCTTTTAAAAATGAGACTGACTCCCATGAAATATGTGGCATTCTAGTGTCAGCGTCACCATAGGGCACCTTCCGAATGGCATTGAAGATGGGATTTCGCGCCAAATGAATTGAAGCACCTACCAGTTAGATTTCCAACTGGCGGTGGTTTGAAGCCCTTCCCTCCATAGTCGTCATGGGAAAGAAGGATTGTTGTTATACAAAAGGGTGGTTGATCCCCCGAATTCGTGCCAAACATATCATCTGAGGTTTTCTACGTGCTTGATTCATATTCGTCGACTCTTCTTGAAAAGCAAACTCGTCGTTGAGAAAGCTTACTGCCCAAGCTCCCGTGTTTCTTTGCGCTCGCAAGCAGCCATTCACGTCAAAGGATTGATTCCCTCAAGATTTACTGAGGATTGATTCCCTCAAGCTTTACTGAACATTCGCAGCGACAGCATTTTCTTTTTTGAGCAGGAGGTCGTGGGGTTTGAATGTGGTTGTTCCCACTCCTTCCTCAAAGGTCGTTCTCACCGAGGAATTGAGACAAAAGGTCGTGAAGCAAGTTGATTTCTAGTTTAGTGATGCAAATATACCCACTAACAAATATTTGATGAAGTTTGTGAAGAAGGATCCAGAAGGGTTTATGGCATCTTTTAGGAAACTAAAAAATTCTAGTTACCAATCATTCAATGGTTTCAAATGCATTGAGGAAATATTCTCAACTGGTTGTAAGTAAATATGGGAAGAATGTGAGGCAACTACACTCATTTTGTCGAGGTGCACCATATCCGTGGGTGCTCTGCATACTTCACTTTTGCCTGGATTTTGGTGGCTACCATTGAAGATTTTTGGCAAAGAAAGCACCAAGATTTGCCACAGCTTCCAGCTGCGGAAACCACAGATGAGGACTTAAGCAATAAGATAGATGATTCAAGTTGGACTGATCGCCAGATTAAGGTATTTTAAATCTATAGTTCTACAATTTTTTTAATGGCTTCGTCCAGTAGTTTAGTTCCAACCCAAGGAACAGTTCTGGTTGGCAAGAACTACGAATTCTAGTCTTTGAGAATGAAATCATTCCTCCAAGCTTAGGAATGTTGGGAACGAGTGGAGAATGGCTTCACAGATCCACCCACAACAGACCTCGCTACCATGACAAATTAGCTTACCAAGGCAATGATAAGGTGAAGAAGCCCCCAGACTTTGATAACTCAGTTTGAAACTATGAAGACTACTGAGATAGAGAATGTTGACCAGTTCATGACCCGAGTGATGGGAATTGTAAATCAGATTGGGATGACTGGTGAACAAATTGAAGATAACAGGATTGTTCAAAAAATTCTTCATAAGTTTACCCAAGAAATTTGAAATGGTTGTAACAACCATCTTAAAATAAAATTATTTGTCTAATTTCTTAGTAGAAGAAATGATGGGATCACTTATGTTACATTAAACTAGACTCAACTTGGAAGAAGGGCCTTTGGAACATGCTTTAGATATTCAAAACTCTTTCAACAGAGGTATAGGTAGAGGAAACAAAGGGAGAAATCAAAGAGGAAGAGGCAAAGGTAATCATAATGCAAAAGACAAAAGAACAATAAAAACAGTCACAATAGTCTAAAGACTCACAGAATCAAAGAGGAAGAAGACTCACATAATCAAAGAGGAAGAGGGACAAAATGGACAGAAAAATACATAATTCAATGCCTACTATTGTAGAAAGTATGGTCATTATGAGAGTGAATTAAGAAAGAAGCATTCAGATCATAACAATGGCTAAGAAAATGTCTCCAACAATGAAGGAAAAACTTTAGAAGCAATGTTTCTTTCATGCCATACATCTAAATAAGGCCACTCCAAGGACCTTTAGTTGTTGGAAAGCCGCTGCAACAATCACATGAAAATTAACAAAGATTTTATTTCTAGCATGGACACTACTATCAAATCTAAAATTACTTTAGGTGGTGATTCTCAAGCAAAAGGTATCGTATTTTTTTTATCCAAACAAGATCAGAAGAAAGACATACATGATGTCTATTATGTTCCAAACCTTAAAAACAATCTAATAAGTCTAGGACAATTGATGTAACATGGATATAATTTCTTATCCAAAGGCTCAACACGCTTAATTCTGGATAAACCACCCAGTAGGAAATTCATAGAAAAAATGCAAATGACCAAGAATAGGACATGTTTCCATTAAATTTAATGAGTGTTAATTTGTCCTAGTCATATACCCAAAATGTCTCAAACACAGATGAGACTCTCTTATGGCCTGCTAGGTTTGGTCAGATTCCTTTTAGAGGTCTTAGTCTTCTTAAAAAAAATTCAATTGTCAAAGATCTTCCTCTTTTGAATGAACAAGGCAGTCCTTGTGAAAGTTGTATACTTGGAAAGGATAAGAGAGACCAGTTTCCAACATCCTCCCATAGAGAAAAAGAACAGTCCTTGTGAAAGTTGTATACTTGGAAAGGATAAGAGAGACCACTTTCCAACATCCTCCCATAGAGAAAAAGAACATTTAGATTTGGACCTCTATGGACCGATGCAAACTCAATCCATTGGTGGAAGTTTTTATTTTATGACGTTTATTAATGATTTTAGCAGAAAAATATTGATTTGTTTTCTTAAAAATAAGTTTGGCATTTTTTCAAAGTTCAAGGAATTCAAAGGTGAAGGAGAAAAATAGAGTGGCGAATTTGTGAAGGTGCTCAAGTCTGTTTGATGGAGGAGGAGAATACAACTCAAAATATTTGGCAAATTTGTGTAGATTGTAATCTTGGTGTGTATGTTTTCATAGTTTGTCATATCTACTGTATAATCATTCTGGATTTAAACTGTGTAGATAGTTTTGAAAAGTCAACATTTCGAGTGGACACTCCAACCATAATCAAGGACTACTGTATAATCATTCTGGATTTAAACTGTGTAGATAGTTTTGAAAAGTCAACATTTCGAGTGGACACTCCAACCATAATCAAGGACAAAATAAGTTGAATAATTAGAAAAGAGTACATGGTTTTAGGTATAATTTACAGGGTTGAAATAAAAAGGTAGTCGTTGGAACCAAATTATATCCTAACACCCCATTACTCCTCCCGTATCATTTCTATTAAATCTAAGAAGCTAATATTCTTTTCCCAAACAAATCTTTTGGCCTCATCACCCCATTACTCCTCCTGTATCATTTGAGAAGCCCTATAAATTGAAAATCACCCTAATAATTTCAATCACGAAGATGGTTATAAACTCAACGAGCCTTGGAAACCCCTTATTCACAACCTTGGTCACTGATCTTTTAAATCTAACCCTTTTTCTCTCGTTGTTCTAACTAGAATCTTTGTTTTCTTTCTTTAACCCCCTGTCTTTGAGCTTGACTCTCTTGATTTACCATAATGATCTTCTCTCTCCGTTTAATTTTCTCGATTAATCACCATAGTTCTCATGCCATATCTTTCTAATCAACTTTAATCGTTGTACTTCTCATGCCATATCTATGCATTTCATTATCTCTTCCCCTTATTAATTATTTCTTCAACATGTCTTACTTAATTTAATTTAATTTATAATATTATTATTTTATCATATGCCATCTCATCAATTTAATTTATAATTTTATTATCTAACCATATGTCATCTCAATAATTTATTATTTAACCATATTCACTTAATACTTATCCTCGCATTGCTCTCTCCGATCCCCTTTAATCTTTTCTTTACTCAATCTCATTTAATTTAATTTATTTTGATGCATAATTTTATCATCCAATCATCTTATTAATTTATTATTTATTATTTATTATTTATTTTTTACCTAATCTCACAACCTTCCTTTCAATGGCTATAATCTAGTTCCAACCACTACCTTTTGTTTTTCAACCTAAGTCCCTAATGATGGATGGAGCGTCCACACGAAATGTTGGACGTTTAAAAAATATCTATAGAGTTTAACTCCATAATGATTATACATAAGGCATTGTAATTCACAACTAGATATACTCCATTTAATAGAATGGAGTGACTGAAAGGAAAAATAAGTCCATCATGAACATAGCCAAAAGTATGCTCAGAGAAAATAATTTGTCCAATGACTATTGGGATGAAGCATTTTTCTATTTAGTTTACATCCTGAAAATATTTCCAACAACAAGTGTCAAAGATAAAGTACCTCAAGAGGCATGAAGTGGCACAATGATAAATGTTTCTCACTTCAGAAATTTTGGTTGTGTTGTTTTTTCACATACCCGTGAAGAGATGAGAAAGAAGCTTGAGAACAAGAGTGAAAAATACATCATCATAGGATATAGTGAACAATCAAAAGCCTACATATTATACAATCCAATCATTAAGAAATTTCTAGTGAGAGAGGACGTCGAATTCCTTTAGAATAAATCATGGAGTGAGAAAGAAAATGTAATATTGAACAACAAAAATACAATGAAACAAATTGATGAGCAAATTGAAAATTCAGATTAGCAAGCACATCCATCAAGACTGCCAATATTATAGGTACAAAGACAACAAGAACATTTTGGAAATGGTTCTTCTTACAGCAGTGAGTTATCCTCTTTAGTATAAAATCAGAGAACAAGAAGCATAAGGGAAATTTATGAGAAGAACAATGAAAATGAGACGCAAAAAAAAATTTCCTTACTATCATGTCAGCCAACCTTCTTTGAAGAAGCAATAAAAGAGGAGCATTGTGTAGAATCCATGAATGAGGAAATTCAAGCCATAGAAAGGAATAAGACTTGGGATCTTATTAATCTATCAGTAGACAAATCCAACATAGGTTTCAAGTGGGTGTGCAAAAAAAAACTTAATGAAAAAGGAAAGATTGAGAAGCATAAGGAAAAGTTGGTTGCCAAATGTTTCTCTCAGCAACCTAGCATAGACTATGGAGAAATTTTTTCTCTTGTAGCAAGGTTAGATACAATAAGGAATATTTTCGCTATTCTATCTCAAAACAAATGGCAAGTCTACCAGTTAGATGTAAACTCAACCTTTTTGAATGGAATATTACAAGAAGAAGTATATGTGGATCAACCGTCTGGTTTTGAAGTCAAGGGAAAATAGGATAAAGTGTATAAGTTGGGCTTGAATCAAGCTCCAAGATCTTGGTACAGTCGAATTGACTCTTACATGATTAACAATGGATTCAACAGGAGCAGTAATGAGCCAACACTCTATAGAAAATCAGATCAAGAAGGTAAAATACTCATTGTTTTTCTTTATGTTGATGATATGATCTATAAAGGTATTCTCATGTTATAATAATTTAAAGCCTCCATGAAAACATAATTTGAGATGAATCATCTTGGTCTCATGAAATTTTTTTTGGGAATTGAAGTTGAGCAATCTTCCCATGGTATTTTTTTCTGTCAGCAAAAGCATGCTACATAAATTATGAAATTTTTAAGGATGGATAAATGCAAGCTGGTAAACATAATTTGAGATGAATCATCTTGGTCTCATGAAATTTTTTTTGGGAATTGAAGTTGAGCAATCTTCCCATGGTATTTTTTTCTGTCAGCAAAATCATGCTACATAAATTATGAAATTTTTAAGGATGGATAAATGCAAGCTGGTAGAAACTCCTATAGCACTAGGAACAAAATTGAGAAAACAAGATGAAGACTCATCAATTGATTCAACTTTATATAATAGGTTGGTAGGTAGTCTCATGTACCTTACTGCAACTAAACTTGATATAATGTTCGCAACAATTATTTTTACAGGTTTATGGAATCCCTTAGTGATACTTACTAGAAAGGTTTAAAAATAATACTAAGGTATGTTGTAGGTACAATAAACTATGTCTTGTGGTACATAACTTATGAATATTACTCACTTCCAGGGTACACAGACAGTGACTTTGCAGATAGTATTGATGATAGGAAAAGCACATCTAGATATTTTTTTCATTTGGGAACAAATATGATTTCATGGGCATCCAAGAAATGTCCCATAGTTGCAATATCTTCAACATAGGCAAAGTATTTTCTTGCAACTTCAGTATCTATCCAAGCAGTATGGTTGAGAAGAATTTTAGATGATTTTGCACATATGGAAAAGGAGCCAACTCTTATTTTTTTGTGATAACAACTCAAACATTTCATTGTCAAAGAATCATGTGTTGCACATGGAAATAGAACATATTGACACTCACTTTCACTTCATTTGAGATCTTTTCAATAATGGAGATAATTCTCTTCAATTATATGGATCAAGAGATCAACTCAGAGACGTCTTTAGAAAACCTTTAGGGAAAAGTCTTTTTGAATTTCAAAGACAACACTTGGGATTTATAAATGCCAATGAATGTAACGATTGAGATTAAGGGGGAGTGTTAGAGTTAATCTTCTTGTAGTTGTTCCCTTCTCTGTCATCTCACCAATTTATGTCCAGTTTAGTCTAGTTAAACTTTAGTTATTCTTTTGTTCAGTTAGTGTTTACCATAATCAGAGATCCTTTAAGATACATTGTATTATGAGTAATATATTTAATGTTGAAAAGGGTACTGAAAACTCACGATTTTTTTCCCACATTTCTATTTTTTTTGTAATTTGTGTCTCTACCTCTCTGACTTTATCATCACTCACCTGCATAGAGAATCCAAAAAAGATATTTCAATTTCTTGTGATGCAGACTTAGCTCTAAAGAGAATTCTAGAGATAATGAACATTCAAGGACATGCAAGAGACAACGTTCCAAGACTTATCTCTAAAGATAATTCTAGAGATAATGAAAATTCAAGGACTTACACGGGACAACGTTGCAAGCCATTTGCAGGTATGCCTCATAACATTTTAAATTCCACTCCATAATATCTAACTTCACAAAAACTAACATTTACAGAAAACATCCTATAGCTTGTCAATTCATTAAATAATTTCATATTTACAGAAATGTGGAATCTAATTGAAGTGTTTATGTGGGGTTATTATCGAACCATGCCTTGTCGCGTCTATACTGCTAGAGATGGAAAATATAGCAGCACCATGAAAATATGATAGTGCGGTAAAACTAATCCTTCGTCACCATTATCAAGCTCATCCTATTCTCTAAAAGCATTTCCCTCTCTTTTTAATTAGCAAGAGACCTTGACGTGCCACACTTAAATCACTTGAACAATTTTTTGTTTGGCATGGAATTTAAACTTCTAGATAGGTTCCCGAATGGGTTTCCACCACCAAAGTGGTATACAACATTTTCTTCCATAAGGCCCAACTCCCTCCATGATATTCAATGTTGATGATTATTTACCCACGATCCACTTTATATATGTGGTAGAGTGTAGAATAATTTGAGCATGAGAGTTATTGTTGATGATTATTTACCCACAATCCACTTTCTATATGTGGTATATTGTATAATCCTTTCAGCCTAAAATCCTAGATGAATGGGGCTCATAGTTTGTAAGATCCCTTGATCCCAATACAAGGATCGAGACCTACATAGACCATGTCCCCCTTTCCTACTTACTAGATCAACCATTTCCTCATTAGGGGGAAGGCCAAAGTAGTTACTTTCTAAATGATTAAAGCATTTTTTGTTTTTTTTTATAGGGGTCCTAAACCAATTCTCAATGGAATTAGAAGCAACGTATTTTTCCTTAATGACTTACACCCACAGTAGCCTTAATACATTCTTCATAGTGAGAAATTTTTGTGAACATGAAAATACTTTTAATCCCCCATTATCCTTGGCATTTTGGGATTGCAATTTACTTCAAGGAGACCAAAGCCGCTCCCTTTTTCTCTCTTTCCCTAGACTAGATGAATTTGTAGCATAATTGCATGGTTCACTCAAGGAATCCTTTTGGAATCTAGGCTAGGGACATCCACTAAACTGGGATGGAATCAAGGACAAAGGTAACTTCCACCATGAGAAATCCATCTATTAGACCATGTGTTAATATGTTTTTCAATCTTGGCAATAAGCCATTGCTAGTCACCCTTATAAAGGTTACACTTTAAATGAAATCCTAGATATTTGAAACCTATGTCAAAGTTTTTTACAAGAAATGAGACGAGTTGAGAAATATAAAGTTCTCTACCTTGATAAGGCCCTAGTAGGAAATCATCAATTTGGTTGGGTTAATCTCCATGCCTATGGATACACAAAAGATATCTATGATTTCTTTGATTTTCTCTACCATTATTTTGGAAGCATCACAGAATATAAGAATGTCATCAACAAAAAGTAAATGACAAACAAGGCAAGAGTTTCCTACTAATAGACCTTTAAAGGTTCCATTAGTTGAGACCTCTCTAAGAGATCTACTCAGCCCTTCTATGAATAAAATAAAAAGGAGTGGAGATAGTGTACATCCTTGCATAATTCCTCTTTTAGGACTAAAATTGGGTGAGGATGCTCCATTGATTATTGCAAAAAAATAAATCAAGCTAATGAATCCCCTTCCCCATGATACAAAGTGTTACGTGAATCCCAAATGGATGAGATGTAAGAATAGCGAAATTACTTTATCAAAAGACTTGGAGAGGTCAACTTTTATTTTAATTTCCTTTAAATTCTTAGTATTTGTTGAGTGGAGGCCTTCCTGGGAAACCCCTACAACCTCATGGATGTGTCTCCCTTTTAGGAAACTAAATTGCTTAGGGGAGATCATTTAGGAGTTAATTTCCTTCAGTCTTTTTGATATATTTTTTAAAAATATCTTGTATATGTCATTGCAAAGAGAGATAGATCAAAAATTTTCGTATCAATATGAGTTTTCCATCTTAAGAATGAGTGCTAGGAATGTGGTGTTGAAAGATGCTAGCATTTTTCAAGAGCATATTGAGGCCTCTGCCACTCTTTTGAGGTCATTTTCATTAGAATCATATAAGCTGATGAATAATTCACTAGGGAGGCCATCTTTCCTAGGACTTTTTTCCTTTTGAAAATTTGAAGAGTTTTGAGAAAATCTTCTTTCCCCGCCTCCACCGTGAAGGCTTATTATCACTTGGTTCAACAAATATAGGAAAGAAGCTAGATAAGCATATGAAAACAACTATGGTGGCTTAAGAGTCATATTTAAATAGAGTTTGAAAGTAATTTACTCCTTCAATATCAATATCACAGAAGTTCATCGCCCATGAACCATCCTCTTTTGCAATCTTCCATACAAAGTTAATTTTCCTTCTACAATTGGCAAGTATATGGAATAATTTTATGTTATTATCACCTTCTTGAAGCTATATTTTATTTATTTTTCAACACCACTCTTTATTTATAGGATCTCTTCCATTTCTCTTAAGGTTCTATAGTATTTTTCCTTTTTGTCTTTTGACCATTGTATTGTCATTTGCTTGGCCTTTTTCATTTTTTTGTGGAAATGGATAAAAAAATGATTCATTGAGAGTAGCTTCTCCAGGAATCCAATATTTTTTGGATGGAGTCTCCATCATTAAGCCACTAATGGTTCAAATTAAAATGGATCGGTGGCTTCCCTTGAGTGGGGGGTACTCAAAATAACACCATATAGTGATTGAAGTCTCCTCTAGTGGAGACCCATTGACATATTCTAAGAGCCTCTTTAAGAAAATCCTCTGAAACTAGGAAATGATCTAGTTGATTTTTTATTCTTGCCTCACCAATCCTCATGTTGGTTAAGGTTGGGATGAGTTACACAAGCTTTATGTCCAAGAGCCTTACCCTTTCCAAATTTATAATGAAGTAATCAACTAGATTGTTCACTTGTGCCGCAGCCCCCAAAAGATGCACCAAGGGAGAAGTTAGGGTATCCTCCAATCACCAATGTTAAATATTCTAATCTTTCACAATAAGGGTAGTAGAGATTCAAATAGGAAAATTCTTTCTCAAGTTCCAAAAATAGAAGAAAGGTCCCCAACACTAATGAAAAATCCCAAGAGTAAAAAATAATGAAAAGTCCTTTCCTCCACCCTTTGACTAGTCCCCCATAACATCCTTTGGCATTAATAAAGTTGAAACTCCAACCCCTTAAAATATTGTATAGAACTTGAACCACCTTATCCTCATCCTCAATTCTTCCAAAAAAAAAATGACAAAAGGGTTATGAGTTTCTATTAACCGTTTTAGAGCCAATTTCTTTGAGGAATTAGTTATTCCTCTACAATTTAGGGTCAAGAAGATCATTTGGAACCATTCTTAATGATGGTTTTTATGAGGGCCCACTTCTCACTTTGGAATTTGATTGTTATGAGAGAGGAAATATTTTCTACTTATTTGTTTAGCTTTGATACCTTTTTATTTTTTCGTCTAAATGTTAGACACCTCCCTAAATTCCTCCTTTGAATAACCCATGTCCCCTATTTCTAGGTATAATATTTCTATGTTTAATATTGTATTTTGTAGTCTTAAAAAACTTGGAATAACTTAGGGTTTCCAACTCCATGTTCTTTTTAGGAGAAGAAATGGAAAATGCAAAGGCTTTGGTTTAGAAGGGTCCTCTCCTAAACCATCCAAAGGAATGAGAGGAGAGGATTGGGGATTGTGATACCTGAAAGACTGATAAAAAATCACCATGTCTATCCATATAAGTGGAGTAGATGAAAATTGTTTACCCGTAGTCATCACAAGGTCTCACTGTTGAGAGTGGCTCTAGAGGGACTCCTAATGTGTCCCTTTCATATCCTTTATACAAGTATTATATGTCGATTTACCTTCCTCTATGGTCATCATCTTCATAGGGGTTCTTCTTTGGAGAACATTATGATGGGTATTTTGTAGCTTTGGGGCTCTTTCGAATCCATACGTGATTTCCCTTCCTGTGTATTCTTCTTCAGAGGGGTTCTTCTTTGAAGAAAACTGGGCTGGGTCCTTTGTAGCTTCGGTGTCTTAAGCCAATCTCATGGATATATCTATACCCACCAATAATATAGGACCATATCCATATAATTAGAGTCTCGAAATGAGTTATCTACTTAATAGAAGAGGCCTAATGAGTTTCCAAATTCTTTAAAGACTTCCTCTAACTGGAGGATCACAGGAAGCCACAATGGCCTTACCCAAACTAGAGTGAAGATAGATGAACCGAACATGCATGAAAGTCTTAAGAGTCATTTCTTAAAGAAAGGACACTAGAAACTCCATTTCTACCTGTTTGGACAGATGTTGTGTTAAACGGTGACAACGAATTTCTTAGTTTAGGATTCTAGATCTTATAAATCAGTGATTGGTTGTAACTAATGAGATCAAATTAGAGAGCGTTTTCAATAATCAGTTTTATGTGTAAATGTATTTATGTAAGCCTGTAGAGGAATACATGAGCGTGAGAGTGAGTGAACTACTGTAATATTCATGATCTGAATAATAAGACAATCGATACCTTTGTTTGGTGGACGTAGCCCAATGTTTCGGTGAACCACATAAATATCTATGTTTTATAATATGTATAATTGTTGATTGTGTTTTTCAGAGCGAGCGTTGGAGATCCGTGAGGCCATCCGCAATGTCAAAACCATGGAGGAGGAATTGAATCTCTGCATATAAAACGAGGACTGGAAGGAGCACCAGTTTTCAAATCAGTGTTGGGCGTCAAGGAGTGGAGGAGCGTTGATCAGCGCTGGGCGTCAAGGAGTGTAGGAGCATTGATTAATAGTATACTTGTGAAATTTTTTGCAAGTTAATTCAGCGCTGGACTAGAATCTTCAAGGGAGCATCGTTTTGCACCGGTACTTTTAATTCCAACTGTGATTTCCTCTTACTGTTTTTCTCACTTTAAAAATCGCACTGGTCTTTTAAATGGACTGTGTTTTATTCTTACAGTTTTACCCACTTTGGAAATCGCACCAATCTCCTTTATGAAACACTCGTATGATTTTTCATTTGAAAAATTAAAGGTATGGTTTTTTTTGTTTTTTTTTTATGAAAGTGGAAAGGTATGGAGGTTTATTATATTTTGGAATTAAATATAATATGTAAACGGTGGAGGAATTTAAAAAAAAGGTGATTTTTAATTTCTTTTTTAATAAAAGGTGAGGAAAAGGTGGGGTTAGTAAAAGGGGTTTTTAATTAAACCTTGTGAAGATTATACCATTATTCTTCAACATATTTTTTTAAAAGGCCTTGGTTATTATAAGAAGTGGTGTTATTTGGAATGTTTCCTCTAATGGCAAAGACGCAGAGTGCTAAGTTTGAAAT
>CBVK0102679895.1:0-19512 GCA_900067695.1 Picea abies | reverse complement strand
GGAGTCTCTCTTGAGAAAGTGCATACAAAAGAGAACTGCGTAGACATGTTTACAAAACCAGTACTATTAGAGAAGCTACGATGGTGCTTGGCTTCTCTTGGCTTGCAGAAAAGGTGTTGAACAAAAGAAAGAGTAAGGTATCAAGTCAATTGTTGTCAAGGTGGAGATTGTTAAACGGTGACAACGAATTTCTTAGTTTAGGATTCTAGATCCTATAAATCATTGATTGGTTGTAACTAATGAAACCAAATTAGAGAGCACTTTCAATAATCAGTTTCATGTGTAAATGTATTTATGTAAGCCCGTAAAGGCAGACATGAGTGTAAGAGTGAGTGAACTGCCGTAATCTCCATGATCTGAATAATAACCCAATGTTTGGGTGAACCACATAAATATTTGTGTTTTATCAACATCTTGTTCACATCATTTACACTGAATATCCAAACCAACCAACCTCACAAGTACCATACTTTACAGATTGTAACCTAGCAAAGCATGTCCAAACCAACCAGCACTTCAGAAATACAATACTTCACAGATTGTGACCTAGCACAGCACCAAAGTTTTCAGCCTACCAGGATTTTAGGGAGTCTCCTCCCATTATTTTACTTGGGAATCTGCCAAGTACAAAATCCTGCAGTTCCTTTATTTAGTTGAGCTTAACACTATCTCCAGGATGGATATTGATGGCTTCTTGCTTTATGCTTATACATTTCCTTCGCTTTCGAGGGTTCCTTGGTCGTCCGGGTCCCATGCCTTCATGATCTAACCCCATTAGATCAGTGGAGGAGATACGACTCATGAGATTCCCCGTTAAACAATTACCAATGAATCCCAGGTCCACGTTAAAGCTCTATTTCTATCGTACCCAACGCTGAATGAACTGGATATCAAATCTAGGTGTGTTGAATCAGCCGAAGAGAATGCGTGGGGTATAGGCTTTTGTGTCAAAGTAAATTTCCTTAACATTACTGTATGCGGGGGATGATTTCCCTGGCCCGATAAATCTCCGAAAGCATACGTTCCTGAATCTTCACCATGTGGAGATTGAAAGCCATGCCAAGGTGATGCGACTATAGTCAGTGAAACACTGATGGGGGGCAGATCAGGGGCCTGACATCCGGTCTGAGCCCTTGCCATTTCACTCAAAATTTTCACCATGGGACTGGATTGGCGAGAGTCATAAGGACCAAGATTATCAACTAGATCTGACCAGATCTGCTGGTCCTCCAGTGGATCATCTGAGAAGTCAACCAGATCGTTCTCCATTAACTGGCTCAGAAATCCTAAGCCAGAAACCTGGCTCCTGTGGAAACCTTAGACCGCAGACTCGGCTTTGGCAGACCGCAGCTCGCCTCCCGCAGACTCGCCTCTCGCCTCAGACGCGCCTCCTTATAACTCCATTCTTACTCTAAATTATTTTTCCATTAATTTACAATATAATCAATATCTAAAATATTCTTATGAATCGCACTTTGTTATTCAATGATACTTGCGACACAACTGCCTTAATGAATAAACTGTATTCAAATTGAACATAAATTCATTACAAATTACGGATATTCCTAGATTTGTATTGTTCATGTCATATTCTCAATGTCCATAATCAATATATATATATATATATATTAATGTGGTTCAAGCTATGATATTATGGAATTTTTTTGAAAATCAAAATCTAATTGAAAACAAATATATTCATGTAACTTGTTCTGAAACATAGTGTTCACATCAAATAACCTTTTAAAAGTGGGTTGGAGGTTTCAGGTTTTTTGTTCTTACATAGAAATAATATGAAATTGTTTTATACATTTAAACATTGCCAGGTTTAAAGTGTAATTAAAGATACAAGGTTTTAGATATTTTTATAGAAAAGATATTTTAAATAATTTTAAAAATATATATTAAAAAAAATTGTTTTTTTCTTTTTCTTTTATTTCATATAATAAATAAGGATAAAAATCAAGCTATATTACAGGAAAACTGAAAATTCTCAATTCAAATTATTTGCATACTTAAACCTTAAACAATGTCTTGTTAAGGAAATATGATGTACAATGCAACCCAGTATAATCATTAAGAGAATTGAAACTATTATCTTTAAATTTCATTTTTCATATGGCTTTTTTTATATTTTTATAGACATAAATCATGATAAGAAAGAAAATTGAAACCATTATCTCTAGATTTCATTTTTTATATGGGCTTTTTTTATAGACATTTTAAAGAAAATTATGATAGGTGTGAGGATGGAGGAATTTTATCCATATCTCCTTTACTATGGTGTTAGTATGGCCACAAATGATAAGGTTGAGAAATTATGGTGTTAGTATGGGCATAAATGATGAGGTTGAGAAAAAGATGGATAGTAAAGAGCAACAAAATAAAATTATTGAATGTTTTTTATGATTTAAATATTGTTTTTAGCTGATTATGCTAAACAGTAAAATTATATATTTTTAAAATAGTAAAGGTTTATTGTAAGTAGTAAATAGATTTTTTTTTAATAATATATATTTTATTTATATTTTTAAAATAAATAATCAATAAATAAATTATGAAACAAAGAGTTGCGGATTCAATTGGAAAAATGCAAGAAACATTTTAAACAATGGGAAGAAATGCAAGAAACAATAGACAACATTATCCAAATCTCACCCTTATATTGTATCACAAATAAGTTCACTCATCTCTTTTTCTTATAACTTGGTTCATATTTTTTTTAGGTAGTATCCAGATAATAGGAGAGCTGGGCCAGCAACAAGCAGTCTGTTGTGCTGCATTCAATGCTACAGGAAGGTGATATATAAAATGTTAGATCACCTTAATATATAAGCTTGAATATATTTGATGATATATGTATTATATACTACCTACCACAACATTCAATGTTGCCTAATAAATTGTATTATACACTTACAACAGCATTGAATTATACACTCAAGGTCACATTCAATAAACAGTATATTGCTGGCCATGGAAAATTCTATCCCTTATGTTATTTTTGTGATAATTCCTTGATATCTCTCAAAGATAAGTCCTTAGATATTGTTTTTATTTTTATTTTTATTTTTCAATTTTTTTCCACTTGATTATTATTTATATTTGTATATATTTATTAGTTGTTGAAGGACTGACAAATTATTTTCTCGAAAATGGATTATGTGTTCATTTTAATTTTTTTAATAAAAGATCCAATGAGGATTTGAGTTGTCCCCTCTATGATACAATGCGATGGTATTGTGTACATTCAGTCTTACCTATATATATTTGTGTACATTATAATCTTGGAGTTTGAATAGGTGTGTAAAGTTGTACAAATTTGTAGAGATTTGATCCTTCTATAAATTTTAAGTTAAAATTAAATTGTTTTAATGGAGATATGCATACCTAACCACGCTGATTTGATTTAATTTAATTGATATGGTGATAGCAATAAATTAGCGTTTTGAATGATGCTTCATTTTCTTAGGTTTAAAGGATTTATTTTAAAAACAAGATTGTGTAAAGTGATACTCTGTAATAACAAGGAATGTCCTTACATAAAGACAAGGAATGTAATGTCATTATGTTATAATTTTATGAGACATGGATTATACTCTTACCTGGGCACATATGCATATGAAAACCAATATACACCCACTCTGTTTATTCATTTACCTGTAAAATGTATCCTTTCTATTTTTTACCAGTTGCAAGTAGTTGCATTTCTTATTCACTCCAATCAGGCGTATCTGTTGATTTCACTTGTTCGAGAACTTGGTTGTCAAATATATAAGTGCTTATCTGGTGTGTGACACAGAGTGCATTGGAAGATTTTAGAATGTAATATGCATTTTCTAGCCAAGCCCTTAAATTTCAGGCTTAGCCTAAGCTTGAAATCCTATGCCATCTCCAAGGCAGGCTGGCTGTTATTGCTTTCAGAATTTACCAGAATACTTGCATAGTTACAATAGTAAAGTGATATGATCCTAGATTACTTATACAGACAGTGCAATGCAAAAGAGCAGGAAGATGCCTGTAGCAGTCGTCTCTTCTCCCCTCACTGTACTCTTGAATGTTGTCATGTTGTTGCACTTCATTATGTTTTCCACATTCTGCTTCGATTTGGGTTCTTCCTTCCCGCGTAGTGATCTCCCGGAAACCATCTCCGCAATCTGTTTAGTTATCAGAACTCGCAATATTAAGCAGAACTAGCAACCAAAACTCTTATTCACCTGGGAATATATATATATATATATTGCAAGGGCCACACCCAGTCTTACATTTAGGTTTTGACCGGGATGATGCATGAACTTATGACATGTCCAAAATTTGCCAGCAAAATCTAAATGATTGCAATGCTGACTAAGTTGCATTGTAGTGGCAATATTTGTGTTGAGAAGGAACATAAACCATGTTCCTGTTTCAGAGTAGCATGTGAACAGGTCACCCGTTCACGTCATAGTAACACGTCAATCAATTTTGTTTGGCAGTGTCTTCACAGAAACCATGGAGATCATGACTTTCTAGAAAATGGGGCAAGTTTGTTTGGAACCTCAAAAGTGAATATTGTTCAATGAATCCAAAGGAAATCATAGAGCACAGCTTCTCTCAACAATTAATTAAGTACATATCACTCCATTATCCTTTATCGTGAGAAGCCACAGGTCCACTATGCACCCCGGCCAATGTTCACGGAAGTCGATATAATAAGATAGCACAGTCACATAATTGTTGCTGATGAAGGTCCAAAGATATATTTAATTTATTAAGCTTAATTTTAACATAAATTCTAATTAGGATATGTAAATAAAATCTTCTATAATATTTAATTTAAAAAATCTAATTTTAACATAAATAGTTGACAGTGAGCATGGCTATTACATGTGATAGCTCTATGTGATAGCTCTGTCATAATCTAATTTTAACATAAATAGTAAATAGTTGACAGTGAGCATGGCTATTACATGTGATAGCTCCGTCATAATCTAATTTTAACATAAATAGTAAATAGTTGACAGTGAGCATGGCTATTACATGTGATAGCTCCGTCATGGACATTGAAACAGTGGGGGCTTCATGAGAAGTGACGGGCATCTTATTGAGTTGGACCATTTCATGGTTGATAGCTCAGTCATGTTTCTCCATCTTGAAAGAAGAAAATTAAATGATCAGCTGATAGATGATAATATATTAATATTGAAGTAAAATTATTGGCAATTAGAAAGCCACAAATAATTTCTTAATTATATTAAATAAATGTTAAATTTATAATTATATATTGAAATTTATGATTAAAAAATGATTAAATGTGTTCATTTCCAATAGATGTATGCTTTTAGATGTAATTATAGTTTGGACTTCTATATTTCATAGTAAACAAACAATTATTTTTTATAATTCTTCTAAACATTAATGCATATTATTATTTTAGTAACAACAAATCTAGATTATGGTGAAACATTAAAAGCTTCATATTCATATTTTCATTCACATTAACCATTAAAATGTTTTCCTAATATTATTTAATCAAATAAGTGACCTAACCTACATGTAAGCACAACCATTTTGAGAATTTATTAACTAAACACTCTTTGGTGTCACATTGTTCTAAGTGTGCATTGAGATCTATATTTTTTTACTGGTTTTGAACATGTACTATACCGTGCTGGCATTGGTATGAAGTACATATAAACAATATAAAATCATCCTCAATTCCAAATGTAATCGGTATTATTATTATTATTGATTGGAAATAACATTTTGATGAAATTGTAATGATATTAAAAATAGATAAAAAAGAAAATTATGCATAATAAATTGAGTCTAAAGTAAGTTTACATATCAATGAGACACCATGGTATTAGTCTAAAATAAGTTTACTTATCAAAGATATGAGACACCATGGTAAGAAAGAGCAGTATTCACATGATTATTTCAAACACAAGCATGCGCACGAAATGAGAAAATAACATTTAAAACATTATGCAAAGGAGGAATATCGTCACAAGTACGATGAGAGAGTGAAAAGTGTGTTGTTGAATTCACTAGTGACAGCCAAGACATTAAGGGATACTCGGTACATGAATTCAAGGATGAGCAAACATATTATTGGCGGAAGGGAGGATAAAATAAAAAGTATTGTCTTAGACTTTACTCAGGGAAACTAAGACATAAAGGGATGTTTGATTCAAAGGTGACCAAAATATATTATTAGTAGAAAAGAGTAGTTATGGAAATAGGAATTTATAATGTTGGTTAGTATGTTCGAGTTTAGATATATTCAAATATATTTTAATATTATATATTTAAGTAAAAGGAGATATATTTTTCTTGGTAGCAAGTTTTTAAATAAGTGAATAATACATTATGTGTTTCCAACTTTAACTTTAAGAAGAGTTTTATTTCAATGCATCATTTATAAAAATGGATCTAAAGTAGAGTTTAATGATGGGAAATTCCTTATCAATTATCAATGATAAGAAAAATAATTATGACATTAATTAGGAGGAAAACATATGTGATGCCAAGATTGTTGGTGAATGCACAATGATAACAATAATAGACCAAAGCAAATTGTGGAAATTAAGGCATGGACACTCTATGAAGCATACATCTTAGGATAATACACATAATCAATTTTTAAAGAGAGGTAATAACATGTTAAGAAATTATTGGGGTTGGTTCATTTTACTCTCCATGGAGTCACGACTAGACCATCATAGCAATTTATTACTAGAGCCATCATCGAAAAAAGGATAAAACTATAAGTCTAAAGAAATATATATATATATTAGAATTGTTGAATGATATGATGATGTGGACCTTGAGGACATGCCTCCCAAGAAGCATGCACCATGAACAATGTCTCCCAAGAACACCTCACTATCATGGCACAATCATTGAGGGTGTCTTAGGACACCTCATTGTTAGGGCACAACCTTTAAGGGTTCCTTTCCAGAATCCTAGCATAATTCATGGATAGTTGGTTACATCTTTCATCTTTCAAGCTAGATCATACATATGCATTTTTCATTATTTATTTTATCTTTTGAGTTGCATTTATTTAGTTTATTATTTTTGTAGCCTTTAGAGTGCAAGAGAGTAGTTAAGAAGTTAATTTGTGGACCCTTTGTAAAACTATAAAACGGATTTTTGTCACATGAATACATTTAGGGAATCAGTTATGATCTCTCATTTCTTTCATATTGTTCCTAGGATTAATTCTAGACCAGATATCTTCCTCATCTTTTTGGTATTAGATCCCATGATTTAGGCTTTCTTTCTCACTTGAATCTAGTTCATTGGCTCAGAGCCCACCCAATATCTATAAGCATTCAATATTTTTTGGGAGGTTTCTCTCCTAACTTACACATCCTATGGATTAAATCTGGTTCCTTCGGATTATTCCCTCCCACCCAATTCTTTCTTCGTGCAAACCCTAAATGACTCTCTTCCTAGGGATTCTTCTTTTGAGCTTTGGTTCTATTGGTTAAAAACCCACCTAGAATCCTTAGTTTGTAGCAACATTATGGGTTCTTTTGGAAGTTTCCCTACCGCCCTAGATGCACTCTATTACACATATAGTCTAGTGTCTCCCTAAACTACTACTCTCTAGTAGCATCATTGGGTTTTTGTAGAGGATTCCCTCCCACCATAGAACTACTACCTTTTTTCTCTTTCCATACCTAGATATTCAACATAGGGATCCTCTAGTCAAGCAGTCACAATTTTCCCACAAATATTTCACACTATGTCTTCATGCAAAGAAGCTTCTTTAGAGGAGGATGAATCCCCATTCTCTAACATTGTTAAGGATTCCACTGGTGCTCTCATAGATTCCCTACAATACCAACCTAAGGTTCCCACCTTTCCTTTCTATCTTTATACCCACATTTCATTACCCAAATATGGTGGGAAAATGCACAATGAATTGATAGAATCATGGATCCATAATTTAACTCCATATTTCGATAATTTCCCTGAAATGAACGAAGATAAATATATTTTTCTTGTAGACAAACACTTAGAAGGTATGGAACAAACTTGGTGGCAGTCATAATATGCTTCTCCATATATCTTCATTGAACTCAATGAACGTATAACTACCAATTCTTAACTAGGTGCATCACTAATTGGGATGACTTCTATAAATCTTGGAGGAAATGTTTTTATACTCTTGGATACCTACAAAACATGATGTGTAGATGGTTACAACATTAAAAAGATCCAGGTCAAAGCATGTCACAATATATTGACATTTTTACCAAGCTTAAAATCCAAGTCCAAATCACAGATTATGAAGAGGTACCTATCCTTAAGTTTAATTCTAGTTTGCTTATTCTTTTATTATCATAAAGTATCATCATTTGAAAGCATCTCCCAAGATCAATTCTTTATCTATGCCCTTAATATATAATGCAAATTAGATAATCACCCTTTCTTTATTCCTTCCATAATCCTAAACCTAACCCTACCCCTATCCTTTTCAATAACACTCATCCTTCTTAACCTCCTCCTACAGACACTTCTAGCACTAATGTCATTGGATTTCTCTCCTCTCACCCTCCCCATAGGTGCCACTATCATAGTATTACAAACCACACAATTGTAGATTGTAGGTTTTTGCAATGCACCTCTACCACCATATAGTGAAAGGAGAACACCCTTTATATTTTACCTTCATCTCACTCTTTGAACCCTTCTCCTCAACAAAAAATTGTCCATCTTCCAAACATTATTTCACCAAACCCTTCCTTACTCTTAATGACTAAGGAAAATTATTCACACTCTCTCGGTATCCTTTTTACTTATAATTGACAAGTGAAATACCAAATTGTGAGTCCCAGGGAAAATTTTAGGGGCTAAATTTCACCCATGGGATAATTTTCCATGCTTCTTCCCAACAAAATATTTTCCATTCTAAAATTATTCTCCCAAATTCTATAGGACAAAATTATTTTCCCTTAAAAATCATCAAAATTTCATAAAGACTATAACAAATCCTTAGAAATTTGAATATTTTAACAAAAATATTGCCAAACATTTATAGTTGACATATAAAGAACCAATAAAATTTGTCAAAGTTTCTACATTTCAAAATAATTTTCCATCCTTAAAATTATCGATGATTGTGACCATCATCCTCAATAATGGCATCCAAAAAGAATCTCATATCCCAAGGCTTTGTAGTTCATCTTCAGCTCCCCACCACATCACACTCCTCCCCTTATCAACTTAGTCAATTCCAACATAATAGATTTGATCTTATGTATCATTGTGTTGTAATGTGCCCTAATCCCCATAGTAATATTAGCTACTACAACACACATATCTCCAACATTCTGACCAATTGAAGGGTACCCAAACACTTACCATCTTGTTTCAAGATAGACACTATCTCAAACTATAGATAAAGGCTAGGACCCTTTTCCTTTAAAGAGAGATAACAAGTGGCCCAACACTCCTGTATATGTTCATAGAACTCATACTTTTCACAATCAACTTCTACCTACTGGTGAGATTCTCAAGGTCCCATGAAACATTATTGGACTTTTACAAATGGAAGGTCATTATAAACCTACTCCTCATCAACAATAGGATGAAACACATAACACTCTACCCGTTCCAATGATTCAACATAATAGATATATAAGTTATAGTGCACCTTTTAGTCGTCATTTTTCTATAAAAAACAACAAAACCCCATAGTCATGGACATCAATATTATCTCACTTCTTCCATTCGATCAACACTTGTTCAAATCAATGCTTATGCTAAAAAGGATTCTACAACACATCCCAAATCCATTTTACATCAACCTACATGACCCTATCCTTGGAGTTAGAATTATCTACAATCTTGAAATGGTTGCAAAATCAATATGGTATGTGATGTCTCTTATCAGGGATGAGGATTTTACTTCCAATATAGCTTGCACACTCTATTTCATTTTTCCATTTGATGGCACCTTCAATACACTAGTTTGGGAAACACATATGTGTCTCTTTTTAGGGCATACCTCCTTTATCTCTCACTATGCAACCTCCAGATGTTCTTCAATTACATGAAGGTATTCCCAACATCACACTCCTTGGATCTGACATATAATCTAGTATAAACATGTAGGTTTCTCTCTAGCACCTGACATCAAGCATGAATACTATGTTTTTTTCATCTCCTATGGGAGGACAATTAGCTCCACTCATACTTTTTTCATTGAACACCCCAACATACTATGTCAACATATTAATAATTAATCAATTTTTGAGTCCAAACATTCAACCAGTGCAATCTCTGTTTTGCAGCTCTACAAGTTAGATTATCTCATGTTTTCATCCCATCTATCAATTGAATAATTTCACATGGATGTTTGCACCACTAAATATCTCTCCCAATAGATGTAGCTTACTTGTTCTAGTAAAGCATTGTGCTATTAGGTTCATTCTCTTTCCAACATTTATGGCCATAGGGAATGACCAAAGGATAGATTCAAGTAGCCAACACTTAGTGTTCAATACTACAACCAATATCCCTACAACACTACCTCCAGTTGTAGTCAAACACTTATCATTAAGGGATGTTTCTCCCAACCCCTTTTCTCTGGATAGAGATATTCCTAAATTTATAGGACAACAAGGACTCTTTCTATCTAAAGTGGGAGGAACTAAGAAGTGCACAACCTTTCATGGTGCCTTTCTAGATTCCCAACATAATTCATGGATATTTAGTTGCATCTTTTGGCCTTAGAACTATGTGCATATATGTTGTCTATCATTTGTTCAACCTTTGAGTTGCATGTATTTAGTTTATTATTTATTTTAGTCTTCAAATTGTGTGCAATTAGTTAATTAATTCATTTGTGGACCATTTGTAAAAATATAAAAAGTCCTTTGGCCAAATGAATAAAGTTAGACAATCAATTATTTTCTCTCATTTCTTTCTTATTGTTCCTATGTTTAATTCTAGATCAAATATATTTCTCATCATATGAGTACAAATGTGAACATATAAATATTGAATGAAGGGATAGGCCACTATCAAGGAGTGTGATTGTTGAGAATATATATGGCAAATGATGGTTCTTCATCTCCCATTTATTATTTCCATCTATTTTTTATGCTCTTTCCATGTTAATTGAGACTTGATTAATGACCAACTAATTAAAATTGTTTGAATTTAATATAATGGAAATTGAGGCCCATTAAATGAGTAAATAAATAAAAATTATTTGGACTTGAATATCTGGTTCCATTCGAGACTCTCTTAATAAGAAACATTGGATAAAAAAAAATATGTTATTAGACATACATGTGATCCAAGAATTTTACTTGATAAATGACATCATTTTGGACATCATTTTGTGCTTACTTCCATGAGGTTGTTTGGACATTATATTTATGTATTTGTTTTTTTCCAAGCAAAACATTGTGGGTAAACTTTTGGGAACTTCTTTACATTTCGAAAATGACACCTAGTGTAAACCCATTAACATTCATTATGATGCTTGAGCCAGTAAGGAAATTGAGTGAGACATACAACATAGGAACCCAACCCATGTTGGAAATATTACACACTCACCTAGGTAATTATTTTCCTAAGGTTGATAGTCCAACGTTGAGGGAGATTCCATTGATAAGAATATTATTTTCTAATAATATTCCCCTAAAAATTAGGGCACCTACTACAAAATAGGGCACCTTCCCTCTTTAGTTCAAAGTGAGTTACACCTCAATTAGACTAGTGGAATTCACTCATGCATGGAAACCTCAGTTTTATCACTAGTAGTTGCATGTTCACCTATGTTTCCCCACCATTAGTGTGCATATCCCATGCATGTGTCCAAGAGGATGCATATCTTTTGATTGTTTGTGTTTCTCTGACTTCCACATGTGTGACTCTGTTAATTAATGATTGCATGGACTAGTTAACTAGGACCAGGTGGAAAATTAATTTGGTTTCTATCAATGAGTGTTGACTAGATATCTCTAGACCACTATTATGGCACATTCACTTATCCGTGTAAAGTATATCATGTGTATTATTACCATTTACTCATTCATTTAATACAATTCATTGTTTTTCTGTCCTCTCTCTCTCTCTCTCAAGTTTGTGTGGCTTTTCTACTATCTAGGTTCATTGTGAAAACTTCACATGGTATCAGAGCCTTGACTTCTAGGAGAAAGCACATAGGAATTTCTATTTTCATGTATAGGAGGAATATGCAATTAGAAAAATTGATTACTCGTTGGCAATACTTCTCACACCTCAAAACTACTTCGAGTGGAAGCTAAAAGTTTTGCATCAACTCAAATGTAGAGGCGTGTACCAAATTATGATGGCTAGAGTGGTGGAGCCAGATTATTCTATCAAGAAGAACATGTATCTAAATCGCATGGATAACGTTTATGGCCTCATCTATGTGTCTATGTGCCTGAGCTTATGTTTTACATTGAATAATTTAAAACACCAAATGATATTTGGACAAAGTTGGAGTATCTTTTTGGAAAACATGATGACATGCGATGCCATATGCTCAAGGTCAAGATGAAATCCTTAGGTCCAAGGAATTTTGATAACATCTAGGACTTGTTTACGAAGTTCAAGTCCCTCCTCCTTCATATAAAGCGATGTGGAATAGACAAATACATTCAACACAATCGGTTAATCCTTTCTATCTTGGCAAAACTTGGTCCGGACTATGTTGTTTTTGTCTCATCGTTCCATACAAATAAATTAACTTTAAGAGCAACCTAGAAAATGTCGACATTGGATCATTTTATTGAATCCTTCACACATGAGAAAGAGAATCTCATCAAAATGGGGATAATCAAGGGACCCAATGCACATGCACTTGCTATGCATGAAAGAAGCAACACTTACATTTCAAAGTCCAAGAATAAAATCAAGGGAAAGGTGCATGCAAAGCCAAAGAAGGAAGGGACATTCAAACTCTTTGATAATTCTTCGGGCTCCAAAAGTTGAAAAGGAAAGAAAGGGAAGAATAAATGTGGTTATTGTAGATGAGACTATCATCCCAAATTGGCATGTATGAAGAAATAGATTAATCAGATGGTGTGGATTCTTCATAAGAACAACCTTGGGGATTAGATTCTCGAACTTGCCAAGAAGAAGCTAGAAGATCAAAAACTAACAAATTGAGGTAACTATAATGTATTGATTACCATTAACTCTTCTCCTAATGCATGCATATTAGATTCAGGCACATCCCATCATATGGAAGAAAAAAAAACTTTTTTATCTCCTATTTCTACATGCATAGGTCCTCTCCTATTGATGATTTCTCACAATACACTTAGGTGTATTTTCTGAGGAAGAAATATGAAGTTTTTGAGCATCTCAAAGACTTCAAAGCATAAGTAGAGACTCACTTCGGGAGAAAGATCAAAATCCTCCGCACAAATAATGTAGGGGTAATATGTGAACCGATATTTTCAACATATATTCATAGGTGGGTATTTAACTTCAATACACAATATCCTACACTCCACATCAGAATGGAGTATCCAACTAGAAGAACAAATCCCTCAAGGAGATGGCCACTTGCATGTTTCATGCAAGATCTCTACCGCCCAAGATTTGGGCTAAGGAACTTAACTATGCTAACCACATTCAAAATAGATCTCCTCATAGATATTTCAAGGACCGAATTCCCTTTAAGGCATGGAGTGGAATAAAACCAGAAGTCACCTACTTCCAAATATTTGGATCACGCGCATGGGCCTACATACCCTCTAAAAAGAAAAAAGTATTAGATCAAAAAAGTACCACATGCATATTTGTGGGATATCCAGATGGTGTGAAGGGTTATAGGTTACTTGATTCCTCTATGGATAGGCTCATCATTGAGAACAATATTCAGTTTGAAGAAACACCCTTTCATGCACCGTTGGAGCCACATGTAGACACCTTTGTACCACTACCTACACCACACATTAGTGATTATTAGTGCAATTATATCATCGTTTATATATGAGCTTTGAATATTATTTAGAAGATGATGAGCATGTAGATTCTAAGCCACCATAGATACCCAAGTGGGCACAAACCACCCTACAGGTAGCAGGGTACCGTGTGAAGGATCCAACAGATCAAAGGAGGACAAGGTATCATTTTGAGGATCCTCCTCATGCACTCACAGCTACTGAACCAATGAAGCTCATGCATTTCTATATGGTTCTAGATTTATACCCACATAACTATGGAGAGGATGCAGGGAATCATTTCTGGGAAGCCACTATTCAAGAGGAGTACAACTCTCTAGTCGAGAACCAAAATTTAGATATGGTTCTGCTTCCTTTAGAAAAAAATATTTCCATATGCAGACAGGTCTACAAGACCAAGAAGGTAGCGGAAAGACATGTGAGTAGGTATAATGCAATACTAGTTTCCAATGTTTTTCGGTTGAACCACAAGATAGAGCATGATGAGACATTTTCTCTTGCAGAAAAGATGGACTCTGTCAGATTGGCCCTTTCCATTACAAAATCCAAGGGGTTGGAAGTTCACAATATGGATGTGAAGAATGTCTTTCTTCATGGGGATCTCTCAAAGGATATTTACATGGAGCATCCATAGGGTTCATACAAAACTCATCCTTAGTATGTCGACTAAAAAAAAATCACTATATGGCCTCAAGAAAGCACCTAGAGCATGATATGAAAATATGGATGCATATTTGCTTTCTCAACATTTTGTTAGATGAAAATAAGATCTGAATGTCTAAATGTTGAGAACCTTAAACTCCTTGTTGATCCTAGTTCTCAATTTGATGACCTCTTGATCATAGGAAGTTTGACCTCAACAATTGCTACAGTCAAAGAAATTATGCATGACAAATTTTCTATGATAGACATGGGTCCACTACATTACATTTTTTGTCTCAATATCAGTTAGGATGATTTAGGAATCAATATATCTTATACTAAGTATGCTTGAGATATCTTGGTTAAAATACACATGACAGAATGCAGGTTGACAACCACACCCTTTCTATCATGGGTGCATCGTGAGGATGGTGGGGATACACCAATAGTGGACAACACATTCTATCGACATCTTGTGGGGATCTTTCTATATCTCACCCACACCCGGATAGATCTCTCATATGCAGTAGGGTCTATTTTCAAGTACATGCAGGAGCCGCATGAGCTACACTCGAAGGCTTCCAACTGCATCCTCACATTCAGGGGACCACAGGTTATGGGATGAACTATGTAATAGGTTGTGCATTAGATCTCGTAGGCTTCACTAATGTTGATTGGGATGGCAATAGCATAAATCGCAAGTCCACTTCTCAATACGTGATTATTTTGGGTTTCGTTCTATTTCATTTATCGAGCAAAAAGTATTCAACTATTACTCTATCATTAACAGAGACCAATTACAGAGGAGCATTCAACATCATTATTCAGGAAATTTGTCTTCAGAACCTCTTCATTGGGATCGACATCTAGTTCCACCATTCGACTGTAATTTGGTGTCACAATCAAAGTACTCTCAAGTTTTGAAGAGACTCGATGCAACATAATTATACCAAACACATCGAGATCCATATGCATTACATCAGAGAGATGGTACATGACAGGATAATCAATTTGCAGTATTGAACATCCTTCAAATAAAGTGTAGAAATATTCACCAAGACATTTATTAAGTAGAAGTTCCACTTCCTGCGCAATCATTTTCAAGTGAAGGACACATCTACCTATAAGCAGTGCCCTTATTTTTTGTTTTAGCTACATTGTACTTTTAGGGGGGGGATTTCCCATGAGGTTTACCCTCTTCCCTCTATTTTTTCATTTTTTCATTCTTAGATGCATAGTAAAATGGGTACCTAACATGTCCTTTGTTGTTGAGACCCATTCATCATGTACACCCTAGTAATGTTCACGAGGGGTGTTGGTGATATTACACACTCACCTAGGTAATTATTTTCCTAAGGTTGATATTCTAATGTTGAGGGAAGTTCCATATATGAGAATATTATCTCTTAAGAATATTCCTCTACAAATTAGGGTGCCTTCCCTCTTCATATTAGAGTAAGTTACACCTCATTTAGACTAGTGGAAGTCACTCCTCCAGGGAAACCTCGTTTTTATCACCAGCAATTGAATTTTCACATCGGTTTCCTCACCAAGAGTACACATATCTCATGCATGTGGAAAAGAGGGAACATATCTTGTGATTTCATTTGTTTCTCTCACTTCCACATGTGTGACTCGGTTAACTAATGATTGAATGGACCAGCTAACTAGGACTAGGTGGAAAATTACTTTGGTTTCTGTCAGTGAGTGTCCAGATCTCTTTAGATCACAAATATGGTGCATTCACTTAGCCATGTAGAGTATATCATGTGTATTATTACCATTTACTCATTCATTTAATAAAATTCATTATTTTTATGTCATATCTTCTCTCTCGCGCAAGCTTGTGTGACTTTTCTACTAGCTAGGTTTGCTGTGAAAACTTCACAACCCAAAGGATCAACCTCAAGACCTCATGCATGAAGGTCACTATCATTAAACCACTTGAGATAATCCAATGGAATATTGACGTCATTATTTACGACATAATATTAATTATTTTACATTGACTTAATTTCTAACATAATTGCAATATAAGATCCAACTAAAATAATTAATTGCTACCTAAATTTTATCTAAGTTAATAGAATGTTAAATGTGGGAAGATGAACTTAAACTAAATTAAACTTAAAATTTGGCTAATCATTTAGAATTCAAATTCCCTAATTAAATATTATAATAAATTATAAGATGCAAATATGGCAAGACAATATACATTTTATGGATCTTATAATTTATAGAGTGAAGTTCTCTATTAATTGAAAAGTGTTAGTGGCTAGTCAACAACTACTTATGAAATATTATCTATGTTGTTGATGTAGTCTCAACATTGTGTCAAAATAAATTGAATAACTAAAAATATGCCATTCTGAGCTAATAATTGGTGAAGGAAGGGGAATTGGACCTATGGCGAATCGACATTCAGGAGTGGCACGTTAGCAACAAGAGCTTCATAAATAAGAGCATGAGACTTTGGTGGACTTATTGAATTCATTATATCTCAGGATTAACAATATGTTGTCACAATTGCAGACTACGATGGAGTTTCTCATCGAATAAAGACAAGGGAAACAATAATTGTGTGATGAAGTAGAGGCCATTCACTCTAAAGTTGAGGAGTTTCACTCTTGGCCAATATCTACAGCTCCATCCATCTTCGTCTCAACCATTTGGATGCTACTTATTCCCCAGATTCCCCCAGTTATGTACTTGATTTGAATTCTCCCCCAGACTCTCCAGAAGAGGCACATGAAGAACAAGATCCTCCAGATACTTAGTTTCTATGTATTGTTTTAGCATTTTTATCCTAAGAATATTCTACAGGATCTATAGTAGTATTCATAGTTGATATGTAGCTATAAAAGAATATTTTGATCGTCTCCTTGTAAACTTGGTTCTACTATATGTTTCACAAGCTGATTTTTGACACTGTAAGACTTATCTCTATGAATTCTTTCATGGTCTTTTTGAATAAATTTTCTCCCAGTTCTATTGAAAAAACTCATGATAAGCCATTGGGAAAAAAAAATAAAGTATTGAATTACATTAAACGTATTTAACTAATTTTGGATTGGAACATACTAAATGTGATAGTGAAAATATCAGAATTAGTTGAATATACTCATGTTGACAAAAAAAATTGATAAAAGTCAACATTTAGTTATAAATTTTGCATTGATTCAATACTCATAAAATGATGTACCAAGAAGGAAAGGATTTATTTTTTATTTTATAATATTCAATTTAAGAAAAATATTAAGAACATGTTTTTCCTCCTTGGAGGTCACATGTTCAAATCGAGAGCGGGTAGTGCATGTATAACTTCATAGACTTTAGCAGTCAAATCGTTGCGCAAAGGGGGTCCCTTGTCCCACAAACAAAGGGCTCTCATACACCAATTTGGTGTATGTCTTGGTCGTAACCTTAAAAAAAGATTATTATTTTATTATTATCATGTATAAATTATCCAAGAAGAATGTCCAATTAAACAAAAATGCATGTATAAATTATCCAAGAAGAATACTCAATTAAAAGGGAATGCATTATATTATTATAGGAGTGGGTAAATTGAAATCCACTTACATTGTTGAAGACAAAGATAATTGCAAGATAAAGGACAAGCATAGTTTAAAAACAATATTACAAAGTCCTTAAGATTGTTTAATTGGTACCCTTTGTTTCCTATATTTGTTAAAGAGCGCCTACCTATCATGGTTTTTTTTCATATGCTAGTAATTCTTCAAAGTAAAATGGTAAGAATGAATAGTTTTGCATCTATTTATGCACTTTTAAAACCATTTTTCATATGGAAACTTATTTTTTCTCCTCATTTCTTGTGGATTTTGGGGCATATTGGTCATATTCTTCATTTTAACCCCAAGAATGTTCATCTAAAATCTTTAGGTGTAAGGTGACATTTACTTTCCATTTTTGTTCTTTTCAACACCAATTGTGTTATCAACTTTGAGATAAATATTCCTAAAATTGGCATATAGTGACATGTCCCTTGCCTTACGTCTTCTACAATCAGATTTTTCTACATTGTTGTCTTAGGGTCAAAATTGTCAAGTTGTGGCATTAACCCATCTATCCTTGGTATTAAGTCATAACTTGTTCAATAATGCCTACCTATCATGAGTTCTTGTAGTTAGTACCTTTCTTTTCATTTGGCACCCATGCTAGTTTTTGTGACGGGCCTAGCAATGCCATTTAGTCCTTTTGTGACTCTAAGTAAAAAATTTACTTGATTCTCTTGCATAATTTTATGGCCATTTAAATAGAAAGAAATGTATTCACAAGTTGGGATTCATGTAGTACCACAGATTCCATGTTTTCCTTATTAGAGAAATGCCTCACCTCCAACAAACTTTCATCATTGCTTTCTACCTAGAGTTCTCTAATGTGATATTTCATCTAGTGAATTTGAAAGTCATATTTGGTGGCATGTTCTCTCATGTTATTGTCCATGATCCAGGTGGATATCGATGGCCACCCACCTTTTGTGACTGGCTCAAAATAATTTTCTGGCAATTTTGGCAATTTACTATTTTTAGCAGTTTTTAACTTCCAGGGCCATTTTGAGGGCCCAAATGAAGGTTTTTTGAGATTGAGGTTCTCAATGATAAACAAAGGCATGATTGATCCTCCAAAATGAATCGCTTCGACAATACCTTTCCAATGAGCTATCACACCCCTAAAACGAAGATCATATGCAAAAGTTACGACCTCAGGAAGTTGATGTACTCACTTACCCAAACGGGACCCACATGACTTTTGGCGCTTCATCTCCTAGGGTTAGGTTTTTGGATGTATAGGGTTTTTGCCATTCCTGTTTATTGTAAAAAGGCTTTCAGAGCCTCATTGTAACCATATTCTTGCGAATGCGAGTAGTCGTCACATCTCTTCTCAGAGATAAGCTGCCACC
>CBVK0102679866.1:0-11842 GCA_900067695.1 Picea abies | reverse complement strand
AATATAACATATTAATTGATTTTTAAAATTAAAAAATAAAACACTATTTTTATCATTTTGAAATGGATAAAAATTTGTAATTATAAAATTTTGATTTAATCAAATTAAATTAGGATTTTTAACAAATTTTTTATTTAATTTAGAAAGTAATTATAATGTTAAATGATTAATTTTATTTACATAATAATAATTACGTTCAAAAATATGAAATTATAAAATTATATTTAATTAATTTATTAAAATTTTTATTAAAATTATATTTAATTAACATAAAATTAAATATATTAACAATTTTTTAAGAACTCATAAAATTTAATTATATTAAAATTGTATTTAATTATATTAAAAATAAGTTTTAAAATTTTATTTAATTATACTAAAAATAAGATTTAAAATTATATTAAAAGTTTATAAGATTTAAAATCATATTAAAAATAAGATTCCCCCGGATGGGGTGTTAGTGGAGACCACCTGCTCACTTCAGCGGGGCACGGAGCTATGTGATGGGCTCGTGCCACCACTCGCCACCCTCCTGTGACTTTAATAGGTTTCATTGTCGACGGGAAAGGGCATTAATGCCTTCATTGGGCTCGTGCCACCGCCCGCCACCCTCCTGCGACTTTAATAGGTTTCATTGTCAACGGGAAAGGGCATTAATGCCTTCATTCCATCCAACGCATTTTCTCATGGCTCTACTTCTGGTTTCAGTCCATTGTTTATGTTGGTGGCTTTAGAAGCTTTCCCCTCTGTGCCCATGGCCAACTCAGGTTAGTGTTCCTTGGCCCCCGACGACTCCTTTGCACCCCTGGGCCTTCGACCGCTGCTACGGACACCCCATGCCTGACCACAAGCCGCGTCTGAGAGGGAGGCCATGGTGGGGATCTCCCTGGATACCTTGTCGGCCTTCAACTCCTCCTTCTGCTCCACCTCCCACTTGCTCCTCATTTCACTTCCAGGCAGAGCCGATAGCGCATGTCAACGGCCTAGAAATTATCCCTCGGTCGCTTTGCTTGTCCTTGCGTATCTATCTAACACCACCGACGACTGCACCGACCCATACACCTTTCTCGACTTTTCCAAGAATCTTAGAAGACAAGAACCCTCCTTCTTCGCGTAAGCAAGGTTACAATGGGCACCCCTCTGTTGATACCGTCCACGGCGAGCAGATAAAGGACAATCTCTCCATCCTCTATGGCTTAGTATTCGAACTTCCCCAGGGGGTGGAGGATTTGCAATTTCGACTACAGCTTACCAATGAGAAGGTGGCGCTATTTCTCCAGCTCCTCTCCTCCATGCATGAGGCTGTCCTTTCAGATCCGGAAGGAGCGACCTCCAGGCAGGAACCAAGTGCTGACACCGCTGACGTCGGAGAGGCTAGGCTACGCGTGACTTCGAGGCAGGAACCCAGTGCAACCACCAAAGGCGAGGATGTCACAATGGAGTGTGCAGAAGAGACCGGGATGAAACGGGATGGGAGCGAGACTTTGGCTGAGGAGCTGACTTCTGCCAAGCAACAGATGCAGGACACCGCAAAGAACAACGAGGGAACTGAAACCAGTGTGGAAGTCGAGGTGCAATGGGGGGATGGAACGACGTATGTCGAGGAGGAACCCTGGACCGGGGATCTCCAAGGCACCTGACGAGGTTACTTGTCAAGTGTCTAGGCTCCTACTGCTTTAGAGGTCGTGTCAGCTGTTTTTAGTTTCTGTTGATGTTTATGTAGTCGTGGACTTTATTATTGTACTTGAGATTTCCTTTTTGCCTCTGGAAGGTCTCTAATATATTATACTTCTTACTTAAAAAAAAATATTAAAAAAAAATTTTAAAATTATATTTAAAATAAAATTTAACTATATTAAAATTATATTGAATGAGTGTAAAATTAAAGATATTTACAATTTTTTAAAGATTAAATTGTTTGTAACTTTATAATATTAACCTAATAACCTACTCACATGCACAATCAATTGAAACCCCCACAAAGCCTTGTTCATTGAAACTCCGAGGTAGGAGGTTGATAGTGGCACTAAAGATATTTTTTTGTTTTTATTAAAAACTCATGAAAGTTTGGTAAAAAAATGACGACCCACTCTAAAAACCGGAAAGAACGTTTTAAAATTGTTTAGAACTTTTTAATTCGCATCCAATTAACAATAATTCGCATCCCATAATTCCGCCCATTAACAATAATTTATGTTGTTATTCATAATATCATCGTAGAGGAACAACATACCGTAACCTATGCCAATTCTCCACATCCTCACAGCTGTCAATCTAGCATTGCTTTATGTATAATCAATTCTTAAACATTATGTATCATTAATTTTTAAACACTGAACATGATAATCTTGTGGTGAGCAATTAATTTTTAAACACTGAACATGATAATCTTGTGGTGAGCAAGTAAATTTTTAATTTTATTTAGAAAATTTGAAAAAATAATCACATTAATATTAATATAAATATAAATGTGGCAAGCCTCCACACTTTCCATAATATTATCTTAATGTTATAAAATTTGTTTCAATATGATACCAACTATCATATTTAACTAATATTGATTGAAATGAAACCCTATTCTAGTTTGAGTTTCAGTTGATTAAGAGATTCAACTTGACTAGTTGAACATTTCAGTCCTACTATAGTTATTCCAATCCAAATTGAAGAAGGTCCTACTGGTCTAACTCCAATAGTTCCAAAGTCAATCAAAGATTGACTCTTTGCGGAGACTCGGAAAAATAGAGGTAACGGTGCAAGGCTCCGAGCTTATTAATAATTGTGGATAATTTTCATGCTTTATAATAATCATGGATTAGATAGCTCCTACATTTAGCCAATCAATTCTCTCTATATATTCAACATCTATCTGGGATGAAGAACATTTTCCACCCAAGGATCAGTCCAAAAATACCACTGACTGGTAGAGAAATCTGGGTTTTTGCATTGCATTCTTCCAGAAGGAAGATATGTCGATATGGACCTCTTACTCATTTCAACACCAATAGACAGTTGCCTGCTGATCCCGCTTCTGCATGCCTCCTTTATTAATCTTTATCGCAGTCTCTGGAGCCGATGGTGTAACTGCAGAAGCCCAGGAAAATGTACGTGAATCCTTATGAGAATGTAGAGGGTAGAATTATCCATTTTTATCCGCTAATAATAAATCTCTGAAGGTTGATTTATATCTGGTGGGGGCACCTTTGGGCCGTCAATAAACCAGAGCCAACGTGACCCATTTCTTGGTTTATGCAAATGGGAAGTGTAACAGTGGACCATCCTGGGCTATTTCCTTTAACCGTCACCTTTGGATAGACAAAACTGTCAAAGAAACCTATGGGTTTTGTCAACAGTTGTTTAACGGTAAAATCAGATTTGAATAAAATTGTTTGAGAAAAAGGTTGAAATCTTTGAAGATTCTATGGAGCTATGAATCAACGCTGAGTTGACACTTGCAACGAAGAACAAGTCTAATGGTAGTAATAGGATCCAATGAAACGGTTGAACAAGACGTTAATACAAGTGAAGAATATCATAGCTCCAATAAATGGTAACCCTAACAGTGAGAAGAATTTGATTACAATAATATCCCGCCTCACTAGTCTTCGTACTAAAATAAGGTTTCTCCCAATTTTCTTATTGGAAAGAAATTAGGTTTGTCTTACTTTTCTTAATGGAAAAGTAATATGGGATTGGTTGGGTACGGTGGTTTTTTTTTGTCATTGCGTATAAGAATGAGATTTCTCATGTTAATGTTTTTCTTACTGAGTAAGAAAATGACGTTTCTCATGTTAATGCTTTTCTTACTGACTTTTAGAATGACGTTTCTCATCTTAATGTTTTTTTTACTGAGTTTTAGAATGAGGTATCTAATGTTCTTTTCAAGGAAAAGTAAAATGAGATAAGTCGGGCCTGTATCATAAGGCAAACGATGAACTAAATATAGAAAGAATCCATCGCCTGAATGTGGACGATTACATGAAGGCATAAATTTGGACTCCATCAGGAAGTGGCATACGAGAAACTAAATATAGAAAGAATCCATCGCCTGAATGTGGACGATTACATGAAGGCATAAATTTGGACTCCATCAGGAAGTGCTAGGGAAGACCTGTAGTCTAAGCAGCACATACTGCGTAATAATAAAGGCAGCGTTGTTTTTAAAGCACAAATCTAAAGCATTTCGTATGCTTCATATTCTATTTTCCGAATTGTTTCGTTAGCTGTGTTGAACTTTGATGGAAGAATGTTCAGGAGCTAAAATGGTTTTTTATGGAAAAACATTTGATTACACTATGATACTCTTGATGAATAGAATTTTTCAAATTCCAGCTCAGAATGTTCAAGAGCTAAAATATTTTTCTATGGAAAAACATTTGCTTACCCTATAAGTATCATACTTTTTGATGAATGATTTTTTTCAAATTCCAGCTCGGTTCGTTGAACGGATCGCCTTCTTACTTAATTTTCAAAGGTCGCAATTTTCTCACCATTAACAATGTTTAAATCCATTCTACCTCGCTAACATACTTGTGCCATAGTCCGCGATTCCATATCTAGCCATCCTTAAATCTGGATATTCTGTAGGATATCACTGGTATCATGAACAGGTTGAAGGGGAGAATAGGTTGAAGGAGAGATAGAATTGTTGCTATATGCCCTGGTTTTCTAGCTAGATAGTTAGAGACCAGGAACATTGAGATAATACAACTGTATTATAATTGTATTATAATGAATATATATAGCTTGATACCCCTACTCTTATTGATAATGGACACATTTAATGATCTTTTAATCATAAATTTTAATAGTATAGTTATTGTTAGTATATTTTTTGTTTTCCTTCCAAATCAACAAGCATATCTCATGTTCATAACTTTCTAGCATTTTTAAAAGCTTCCCTTAACCTGTTTACCTTTTAACATTTACTTGATATGATTAAGAAACTACTGTATGATCATCTAATTACCACCATTCAAATGATTAACAAACTTAATTGAAATTACAAATTTACTGCACTATATTGCCACATTCAAATGATTAACAAACTTAATTGAAATTACAAATTTACTGCACTATTAACTTTTTATCATTTTACAATATTAAATTTACATTTGAATTTCATATTCTTCATTAGTTTAAATTAAATTTTCCATATTATTCATATTCACAAACAGCGATTTAACAGCTACACTAGTTTAAGTTAGGTTTTTTATCCGATTTATTTACCAATTGTTGGTGAGAAACCTGGCCGCATTTACTTCCCCTTATTTACCAAATAAGGGCGCTTTTGCTTAATCCGTGGAGGGATCTGTGTCCAGGTAATGTTTCAATACACATGGCGTATGTGCCACAAAAGATTTTATTTTTAGCGTCTGCTTAGGAGGGCTGTCCAGATAATGTTTCATATACCCAACGCGCGAAAAGAAAAGAAATGTACAGAGAAATGCCTTCTTTTTTAATTAACTCGGTGGGCGTGTGAATGTTTCATATACCCAACGCGCGAAATGAAAAGAAACGTACAGAGAAATGCCTTCTTTTTTAATTAACTCGGTAGGTGTGTGATTGACAATTCATGTGCATGTGGTTTATTTCTTTGATGTCACACACTAAGAGATGCGTAAGTTTCAATGGAGGAATTTTATGGTTTTTTATTACTTGTCTTTTATTGGAATGGCTCGATCAATCATCTTTTTAATTATCAAATTTGATTTAATGATCATGAATTGAAAATGCTAGCATATTTTTTGTCTTACATTAAAATTAATGAATGAGATTTGCATACTTAACTTTCTTTCATCCTTTTAATTCCAAAATTTGATCTAATGACTATGAATTGAAGATGCTAGTATATTCTTTGTCTTACATTAAAATTAATGAATGAAATTTGCATACTTAACTTTCTTGCATTATGAAATAGTCAGTTTATTATGTTTACTTTTTCACTTCACATAACATGATTACTTTAATTTTAACATTTACATTTACATTTTCATTATTAATTTTTACATTTTACAGTGATGCAGCAGCCTGTAATTATGAACAATTTAAGATTCATAAATTTTAACTTTTTATATGTTTGCTTTGGAAGAACGATGGAGAGGAACAACTGAACATGGGGTCCCTTATCCCATAAACAAGAGAATCTCATACACCAATTAAATGTATGGCTTGACAGTGACCTTAAAAATGGATTATTATTATTATTATATAAGTATTTACATAGAGCTAAGATTTAATTTTAATTTTTTTTACCAATAAACCGTTTCATAAATTTTAACTTTATGTATCCTCCCTTTAGAAAAACTATGGAGAGGAACCGCCTGTAATTATCTTAATTATATCAAGTATTTGCATGGTGCCATTTAAGATTTAATTTTTAATTTTTTTAACAAATGCGCCGTTTCATAAATTTTAACTTTATGTATCAGCCCTTTCGGAGAACTATGGAGAGGAACCATTTAACATTTATTTATTTTTAGCAATGGGCGGTTTCATAAATTTTTAACGCCATGTGTATCCACCCGTTACATAAATTTTAACGCCATGTGAGGAAACATTTATGTATCCGTCCGTCTTTTCAATATGAGAGGACATCGAGGGAGAGGAGTGGATTAGACTAAATTTTTACCAATCAAAGGTTTCATCAATTTACTCTACTGTATCCGCCCTTTCACTCCACCTGTAGTACCTTTTCAAAGGCGTGGGAACAATTAATTTCCATGACCTCACAAGAAGGGAAGTGAGAACAAATATAGTATACCGGTCATGAGGAGATTAATATGAAAAATAACTGAAAATTTCGTTATGTACATGCTATTACATATCACGAGAGGAGAGAGGACAGGACACCATTGTTGATTGTTAACACAACTATTTGTGCATCAAGAAAAGACAAGAGGTTGATCACGAATTGTGGATGGGAAAGAGTGATAACAGTATTTTTATTCATTGTTCATATTTATATGAATTCAATTAATGAATCCGTGTATTCATAATCAACATGCAATATTTACAAAGAAGCCTAAATTATTACTTAACCTTCTCAGATCAATAATGCATAATTACTGATCACGAGAAGAGAAATGACACAATTGTTGATTGCTAAGACAACTATTCTGAATCAGTAGATGACAAAAGAGGTGGAAAAGAGTGCAAACACATTGAGGTATGTTGATAGTTATAATACAACCTGTCCCTCTTTAATTTTTAATTTAAATGTGTTTGGCCCTTTAATATAAACACTTCAATGAAAAAAATATTGTTCTATTAAAGATTACAATAAAAAAAATATTGTTCTATTTCTGTTAATGAGCTTTGAGCCCGTTCAGATTTAAATTCATTCATATTGCACTCCATTTAGATATTTAAATTCATTCAGATTGCACTCCATTTAGATATTTAAATTCATTCAGATTGCAATCCATTTAGATTTTATAACAAGCCTTTTGTTTTTTTTTTAAATAAAAAACATGGCATGTTGTTGTGTGATAGCATTGCGGAGTAAAAAGAAGACATTACACATTGGTATTCAAAGCATGTATCATTCATAAATGAAATTATCGAAGAATCCAATCCGAACACAACCAAAAACCTGGAATTCTTCAAACCTTAAATTTTGACAGAACATAACTCAAAACCCTAAATTCTTCAAACCCTAAATTTTCTCAAAACAGACTATCCTGAGGAGGATCTAAAATCAGCATTTAGAGCTTACATAGGAGAAGGGTTAGGGCCAATCTTGAGGAATAAGAGAACGGTTAGGAGAATCGGCGACGAGGTGGAAGTGGAATGCTCGAGCTACCAGGTGGAATTGGAATGCTCTTGAGCGATGTTTCCTTACAAGGTGGAGAGTTGTGCATTTCAGTCTGGGATCATAATCTATATGTTATACGTCGTGATAGAACAGGCCCATCTGTCCATAGCCGTGTATACTTGTTTGATCCAGTCTTCCATAAGTGTTTTGATACAAATGGCATCCCGATGTCCAAGTGAGGGCCCACAAGAGAGGCCCTTGTTGCCTCAATTTATAGAGGAATTATCACAGCACTATTCAATTTATTTTTGCAATGATTAACTCTTTACATCATCTTTCCATTATGTGGCTGATAGGTTTATATTATTTACAAACTTTTGGGTTTATGTTAGAATGAGAGTTTGTTAAATAAATATGGCTTATATTATTTATAAACTTTAGGGTTTATGCTATAATAATGGGGTTTATGCTATAATAATGGGATTTATGCTATAATAATGAGGGTTTGTTAAATAAATATGTCTATTGACTTATATTATTTACAAATTTTAGGGTTTGTGTTAGAATGAGGGTTTGTTAAATAAATATGTCTATTGACTTATATTATTTACAAATTTTAGAGTTTATTCTAGAATGAAGGCTTGTTAAAAAAATATGTCTATTGATTTTTATTAGTATAACTTTATAATATTTCTAAGAAAATGGAAAAAGAAAATCTTGAAGGGAATAGCTCATTGTAAAGTTTGCCATCTCTCAACTTCCCATCTCATCCTTGGATACTTGTTGCGATCTCATTTATATGTAACTCTATTAGTCCTCTTAGTATCCAAATACATCTTTAGCTTGTTTTTGAAGGTGACAAACAAACAACTAATAACATACAATGATTTAAAAATTTACACAATTTATAGCATATCATGAATTAGAAACACACTAAAATTGTATAATAACTCTAAATCTAGATTTTTAAGTGGTTCATTAATCAATCTGAACTCAATCAACAATTAAAAAAATATAAAAAATAAAAATATAAAACTTATATTTATATTGCTTTCGATCCTCTTATCGCAATTTTCCTTCTCATATAACTTTATTCTTTGATAATATTCAAGATCCTTGAAGATATAAAATCTTATATCATAAAACCATATGCACTCAGACTTATGAAGATATTCTTGGACACCCTTCGAAATAAAATGGCCAGTGAAGAGCAAAACAGAGAATGCATGGCAATTACTTCAGTGAAGGGCACAAAAGTGAATACATGGCAATTCCTTTAACGGTATGGACAAAATTTCATGAAGTGAAATCCACTCTTTAAGCCACAACCAAAAACAGAGCTCTCGAAATATAATATTCAAATCAGAGCAAACCCTCCACCCATAAATTAGCCTCGAAACAATATACGTGGAATTCAAAGAAAAATGGGTAAAGAGAATATAACATATGTCGGGATGGTTCTTACACCTGGATTTTCACTCCTAAGAAAGGAGACCGCACGCCATGTCTTAAGACATGTTGCGCCAAGGGTTTGCAGGTTCTGAAAACTTGAAAATGGTGATAACTCGATAACAAATTTTTCCTTCTGCAAAACCTTGTTCACAATTATTTTCATCTTCCAAATGTCAAAACTCTTAACATCCCCGATGAATAAATTTGATAATTACAAGTGCACACAAAGAGGTGGAGTGGTGTAAGAATATTTTATTAAGCATTTTGATTGTCTATCAATATATTTGGTGTAAGGTGGAGTGGTGTAAGAATATTTTATTAAGCATTTTGATTGTCTATCAATATATTTGGTGTAAGGATATTTTATTAAGCATATGCCTGTCAATATATTTCACCCAGATGACATTTCAAGTGCCAATATTATCATCACCTCTAAGAAGTATCAATATATAGAATTGAAAATAGAAATCTACAGGGAAAGGAAAGCAAATTGTGTTAGGTGTAATGCAGGCAGAAGAAACCACTTCCAAAGCCAATATCTTTTTATTAATATTCACTCGTTATTGTGGCATGAAGAAAGACATACGACTTGTTAATTGAATCGCCTGGTTAATTGAAATGGCTACGCGAATAGTGGGATGCTTTAAATCGCGGACACATGCACCCAGCCAAGCTCACGCCTGGTTAATTGAAATGACTATGCGAATTCTGGATACTGGGATGCTTCACATCGCGGGCACCCACTGACTAACAACAAAAACAAATATATTTAAATAATTGAAATGTTGACACTAAACCTGGTCATCTGAACGCCGATGCAGATTGTGGCACTTTTCACATTTCTTGACTTTGTAACAAAATTTTAATTTTTGTTATTCATTAAGATGTGGTAATTAGCTAGCCAGTATAGTAAAATTTAAATATGATATAAAAAAAAATATTCCATCAATATTTAATCTTGTTTATACAAAACTGATTAAACACTAAAAACCTATTTCATTAATTTATTCATAGTATATAAATGTTTATATGTTTAAATACATTTATTTAAACAAATTAATGTATTTATACATTTATATACATTTTATACATTTATTTGAACAAATTAATATATTTTGTATATTTTCTTAACAAATTAATGTATTTATCATTTTATCATTAATGTATTTATCATTTTATTCATACTATAATAACGTTTTCATTAATTAACTATTATTTTATATCTTCATTTATATATGATTAATATATTATTTAAATAATATATTAATCTATTATAACTAGATTAATGTACTTATCTCATAATGTAATATAAATATACTTTTAATTATTAATATATAAATGTATTAACATTAATTAATCAATACATTTCATTTGATAATGTTTTAAAAGTTTAATTTATAAATAAAATCGATATTTAAAAATTTTAATACATTTGTTTGAACAAATTAATGTATTTATCATTTTATACATGCCTTTTTATATGATTAATTCTATAAGGTTTTTATACTTTAATTTCTAAATAGAATTAATGTTTAATTTATTTAATACATAAAACATTGTATTATAAGTAAATTAGAGGTTAGGTGGTGGATTGTTAGACAGTTTAGACAAGTCGAGTTGTAGGGAGAGAAACACAACGAGCCAAGACTGAGTTGTAGCTCGGACTCCACCATTGTAATTTGTTATTCCACCATTAATAGAAAACGACAATTTTCCTGTTTTATCTTATTGTTTAATGGATGTTGTGTTATGAATGTCTTTTACATGTCTGTGAATTGTAGATGAATGTTAGAAATCGCCTGCAGGGATAGAGATACATTTTTCTATCCAAGAGTGTGTTAATTTAAGTCTGGTTCTCTAGGTTGAGTGTAAGGAGTGGGCAACAGGGAGAGAAAACTTTGTAAGCCGATGCAGCGAGTGCATATATCAACTCATTGGAGTCAGAAGAGAAACTTCCAGGAGGGCACACTAGTTTAATTTATAGACTCGGGGAGAAATTTCAAGGCGGTTAAGTCCCTTGAAATTAAAGACTATGCGGAGAGAAGCACAACCCTGAGTTACTGAACACTCTGGCATACTATGCCAGGAGGGCATCAAGCTTGTGTGAGGATTTGCAAGAGCAACACAGTAGAAGGTGTTGAAGAATCCTATAAGTGTTGAACATTCTGGTGAGCGAAGGCTTTGCAAGAAGTGAAACGACAAAGGAAAGGAGATGCCTTAAAACTTTCCATAAGGCCTAGGGACAAGATGTCGAAGAACTGAGCCAAGTGTAAGGAGTTCACCTAAGGTGTTGAGGGTTCACCTTATAAGCTTAGGAAGTAGAGCGAGAAACAACCAGGAGGGCACGAGAACCTCACAGAAGAACTTGGAACCATGAAGGTTTACAAGGTGAGAAATTCCGAGGAGAGTGGCATAGATTTCTGCAAGTAGTGCAGAAAGCCTTCGAGAATAGCCTAAGTGTCGAAAGAGAAATTGTGCTAAGTGTACGAAGGATTCAAGCTCTTGTCGAAGTCCTCAATATGGAGAAGTCACCCATCGTCGAGGAAGACATAGGTGGAATAATATCGAGAAGTTCAGGAGAAGGAACTTCGCGAAGTCGCGAAGAGCGATTTCAAATCCAGACCATTGGATCTATAA
>CBVK0102679862.1:0-18457 GCA_900067695.1 Picea abies | reverse complement strand
TTTGATAACCCAAATGGCACCACTGTGAACTCGTAATGACCATACCTTTTTCTAAAGGTAGTCTTGTTGATATCTTCATCTATGATCCTTACTTGATGGTATCCTGACCTGAGATCAATATTTTAGAATAATTTTTCATCCTTCAACTGATCAAAGAGGTCATCTATCCTTTTCCAAAGGATACTTATTCTTTTTACTTTGTTCAATTATCTGAAGTCAATTCACAATCTCAATGTCCCAGATTTCTTCTTCAAAAATAAAACTTGGGAACCCCAATGTGACATACTTGGCCATATATGCCCCTTCTTCAGAAGTTCTTCAAGATGGATTTGTAGTTCCTTCATCTCTGATGTACTCATCCTTTAGGGAGTCTTTGATACTGGAGCTTCTCCAGGAATTAAGTTTATAGATAAATCAATATCTCTCTTGGGGGTAGTCCTGGTATCTCCTTGAACACATACTCAAAATATTTCAAGACTGCATGATCCTCAAGATTTGACACCTTATCCTTAGGTGCTTCCTCCATATGAGATACAAATATTTGGCATCCCTTCTTGTAACACTTCAACTGCATTGTTGAGATATCTCGGACAATAACTTCCCTAAGAATTCCTTGGACTGTTCTTGGGTTCCCTTCCTCATTCAGGAAAGTAAATTCCTTGTTATGACAATTTAAGACAACATGGTGTTGGTCCAACCAATCCATACCAATTAGACAGTCATATGAACCAAAGGGAAGGATGTTCAAATATTCCTTGGTACTTATTCCATTCATGTCCAATAGACATGATTTAACTAGATCAACAACGTTTTTCTTGGCTCCTATATCCAACTGCACCAGCCAAGATTTCCCATGCTTGCTTCTTGGAAATTACAATCTTTCCACTACCTTAGGATCTATATAGCTATGAATAGCTCCTTAGTATATTAAAATAGTAAAGGCATGGTTATTGATCATACCTTCTACTTCAATCACGTGTGATTGAAATTATGATTGCTTGTTGTCCAGGGATGCATAGATCCTTGAAACACTTCTACCCATGTCCTCCAGTGTTTCATCTTGTTGTACATTGTGGAAATATCTCACTTTATCTTTTCTGCGAGGAAATTCTCTATACAAATGATCTCTTTTACATCCCCAACATTGAATGGGTCTCTGCCTTAGATGTTTCCCACCTGTCTTACTCATTATGGGATCTTTAGGGGTTTTTTCTCCCGAGAAATGTTTTTGAAGAAGGGTGGATTGTTCCCCTTCTTCCTCTATTCCATCTTGAACTTGTTCTTGTCTTCCCAATATTTTTGAAAACTAAGCTTTCCCTTATGATGATCATATAAGCACTTGGATTTCCTTATGGTTTCCTCCAAACCTTTTGGATCATCATACTGAATTTTGTCACTGATGAAAGATGACAACCCACTCAGGTATCTTTGGATCTTAAATGTCTCATCCTTAATGAAGGAGACATAATTCAACAATTCTAAAAATGTCCTTTCATACTCATAAATGGTCATGCTTCCTAGTTTTAGTTCAAATAATTCTTTCATCTTTTCATCATAATACCTCTTGGTTAAGTATTTCTTCTCAAAATGCTTCTTGAATTCCTTCCAAGTCATATTTTTCTCTTTAATGTGTTGCACCTGCACAAGCTAGTCCCACCACATGGATTCCTTTCCTTTAATATGGTAGATATAAATTATTCCTTATGAATGAGAAGAAAAAATATGCAATTGAAAGTACTTCCTCATGCCTAGCATCCATGTATAAACATCTTCATCCTTCTTGTGTTCACCATAAAATGTAGGATGTTTGATATTATTCATTTCTCCTCTCATTTCATCCATCCCAAACCTCTTATGAAGTTTCTAGACAAGGGCTGGACTTTAGATTCTTTTTTTTCTCCTATTGGAATGTCTTTGGGAGTGATGGTGATGTATTCTACCACTCCTTATTCTTATTTTCTCATAAGGGGACCTGTGGCTTCCTGATTTGATGGAGCCACACTCCTTATCCAATTTATTTTCAATTATGTCTAGGATCTACATCAAGTTTATATTGAACTATTATTTTTTCTCTTTGGATTTCATAATCCTCTCATTATGATTCTTATGGCTATGGACATCTTTCTGCAATTTTATGATGGTCTTTGCTAGATTTATGTCTTCTTCCTTTCCTCCTTGATGTCCATTGGAGTTGGTTCCTTCCATACCTAAATGGACATTCATCCCTTTGATTTCATATTCTTGACTATATACTACCTATGTATCATCCATCTCTCTGCAATCTATGTTGATTATGATCTGATCAAGTTGTTTTTAATTCTGCAAAATGTGCAACCAACATCACCTTGTCAAACTCACCAATTCAACAATTTTAAAAAAACTTAAATCATTTTGGTTCAATAACATATCATAATTCTTTCCTCTGATTTTATTAGTAGTTGTATTATCAATCCCCTTTTTTGGGTGAACATTTTTTTTCTTCTATTCTGGACCTTTCCAATTACTACTTCCTTACTCAACTCTGAGCTTTGAGTAGAAAGTTATGGTCCTTTAAAACTTGTGTTTTTTCTTTGATGCAATCCTTGTACAACTGATTTCTTTCCTTTGAGAAAAAATTCTCTTAGATATTTGTTGGATCCTATCATAAAGTTCCCAGGTCTTCAATACCTCCTTTTATGCAGGTCTGAACCAATCGAAACCCACATCCTCCTTCCTAACCCCTTTTTCCCTCTTTAACAAAGTTTTTCGGGCAATAGCCCATTTTTCTTCAGCCCCCAACTGCATTTGAACGCAAGCTATGAACAAGTGCTAGCAAAAAGGTGCTTATCCGGATCCTAGGGAACTTTGGGGCTCCAAAAATTTGGGCTTTGGAGGTTTTCCCTCCTTCTTAAATCATTTTCCTGGAACGACGAAGTGGTCGGCTTCTGTAGGGTACCTCTTCAGAGCTTCGGGGTTCCGAGCTTCAGATTTACTTGCTATAGTAATATGTAATTCCTTCAAATATTGAACTGGCGAAGATCTCCAGAACTTCGTGCTTTAGAGGTTTACCTTCTTTATTTTCTTTACCAGATTGTCGGACTGACGAACCACTAAGTTCTAGTCAGTGCCAATGTATCAGTGTGCTACATGGTAGAGTTAGAGAGTGGACACATGGATCCATCCAATAGACGACACATGTCAAATATTAATTAGGCATGAAGGGACCTTGAAAATCCTAAAAAATGATGACACATGGCACATAGCTCATGTATCCACATCACCCCAGGTGACATCGACATATTGTGTCACCTCTGTTACTTCAAAACTTCAGGACTTCATGACTATGGGACTTACGGGCTTTGGAAGTTTATACCTCATTACTCATGATTCTCTTGAAGTCTGAATTGGTGAACCATTGGCTTGGTGATCCTTCACAGCTTTGGAGATTCGGTATTCGGAGAAATTAAAAACCTTCTTCTCCCATGTATTCTGAACGTCGAATTCCTGAAGTCTCTAGTGCTTTATCACTTCGGCACTTTGGAGTTTCAAGCTTTAGAATATTTAACGGCTTCTTCACTCAATTCCTTTGAACGCCAAATTTTTGAACCTCTTGAACTTTTCAGGGTCCACATAGTAAAACTTTCATCACATAAGATGGTGACACATGGCCCCCGCATGACACACTGCTATTTTTCCAACAAGGTCATCAAAAGTAAAATTCTGACTGACATGTGGCATGACTATAGAAGGTCCACGTCACCCATGGTAATGTCATCCTTCCACATCATACCTCCTGATTCATCACTTCATAGATCTAGGCTTCAAAGGATTTTTAACTTATCACTATATTTCTCCTGAACTCTAAACTATTGAATGACTGCTTCCTGGAATATCAGGATTCCAGGGCGCCAGGACCTTGAATATTTTCTTAACATTACCTCTCAGTTCTCTTGAACTATGAATTTATGAACTACCAAAAATATGCAGGGTTGATCTTCAGACATGTGTCCCTATTAATCGAATGGTCTGAATCAGTTCCTGACTTCGAGACTTTAGGAGGAAGTCCATTCTATGTGCGCTTCAACCAATTTCATTGAACTCCAAACCGTCGAACTACTGGGGGAAAATCCATGACTCTTCTCCTCCTGAATGATCTATGGCTAAAAATCACTCTAGGACTTTGGAACTTCGTGCTTCAGCCCCTTTTGATGAGAAAAACATAAACTTCATCGAAGTCATGAAGTTCGAAGTACTTGAATGTTAATTGTCATGCACCTTTTCTAGATTTGATGGCTAGGAAGGTTCTAAATCCCCCCGCATAGATCCTATGGCTCAAATTCAATATTCTGGTTTTCAACCATGATATTAGTGATAAATTCTCTGCCACTCCTCTTTTATCTTTCCATTACCACCCAATATCTCTCTCAGTTCCCCTCTCTCACTATATACATCAATTCCCTGTGGATTTTTTACTTCAATTCCTCATACATAGCCCATCCAGGTTCAGTGTTTAAACCATGGGCTTCAATACCAATTTCTAGCATCCCGAGCTGCCCAAGCCGAGGCATGCTACTAAAATTATGATCTTTTCAAGCTATGATGCAAATTTGTAGCATCCCCATCCAGCCCAAGGTTAGGTCATGCCACCTTACATAAATAATCACTTTCATTTGCGGAAAATATCATACTTAATAAATTAAAAACAAACATCTACTTTTTGTTAACATACATAGATTTATGAAGAAACGTATAGTAAATAAACATATGTCTAAGATACATAATGTAATTAAGAATATATAAAGAGTACTTATCTGTTTCAGAAGGCCACCAACTCCATGCAGACCTTCCATGAACCTGTCAGCCATAGACCACGCTGCTCCCAGCTATCAGCAGTGGTTCACCCCCAAGATGGGACTAAACTCCACCCAGGGTAAAGGTAATCCTAGGCTAGGCTGACGTCACAAAGTATCAATGAAGGATTATCTTACCATGATTCCTCTCACATCGACAACTTAGAATCCCTCATTCTCCACATGCATGTACCACCCTAGGAAGTGCGCCCCTTCTCTGCTCGACGGTCCTTCGGTTACCCCACTCCCCTCCGAGGGATTGAGAGATAGGTTGGACATGAAGTCTTAGAGAACTTAAAATGTGATGAGGATCCCTATGGGAAAATGACTTCCCCATCAACCTCTCTCACCTAGAGATATTTTCTCACAGGACTGACAAACTGCTTCTTCAGTCCATCTCACAGGCCAATCCATCTAGGGTAATAACAACAAAAAAATAAGGTATGGGCACTGGTAATGATAGAAAGACACTCCAATCCATAGAAAATCATGTGAAGCAACAAACAAATGTCTAGGATGCGATATGGCTCAATCACTTTGCAATTGTGCTATCCTTCACAGGATTAAAACGGGTTAGCTTCGCGGGGTTTGTAGGTTTCTGAGCTTGCAATATTCTAGAGGTGGATGAATGTTGCAAATTTCAATGATGGAGGGGATGGATCAGTGCATCATTCCATGAGTTAATGAGGAGATATTCCAAACATAATAGTTTCCCCCATCTAGATTTGTATGCGCCATGATTGAAACATGGCTCTCTTGTAGCGCTTTTCTCTCCACTTGGGATTCATTCCCTCTTCCATGAGACTTACGATAAAAAAATTATCCTCACCTTAGTGTTTAGGAAAATATAATATAATATTCTCTTTGTAAAATTACTTTGTAAACTCCTTGGGAAAAGGGCTATGCATATAAGTTGCAGCATGGTATGAAAGTATAACTCTGTGTTGCAGGGTCTGACATGGTTTTTTGCAGGTTCTGACATGTTTGTTGTAGGTTTTCATGATTACATGTTGGCATACATAATTGTTGTATGTATGGTGGTGATATATGGTTGAGTGTTGAAAGACTATCTTAGATGCATGATTGGTACATTTTTGGTACATTGTTAAAGGAACCTACTAGCAGTATGATTGACACATGTTTTATGGTGGATATGGCATACATGCATGAGGAAACATCTTGATTGTAGTTCATGTAGTTGTGGTATTGGTGCATGGTTGATGCACTTGCTTGGTACAAGTGGTGATACATGCTTGGTGCACGTGTTGATGTATGGATGATATACTTGAGACACTTCATTAATTAAAATACATTATTGTGTCTCTTGGTTCTTGGTAGAGGCACATCATGAGTGATATGAAACTTGTTTGAGGCACATGGTTGACATGATTGGTAGAGGCATATTGTTGATGCACTCAATTGATGATCTCTTATGGAATATGATATGGTATTGATGTGCATGGTTGATGTACATGGGTATTGTGCATGGTTGGCACAAGATGTACTTGGTTGATGTTTTGTTCATGATTCTCTATTCATTGTTGACATATATTTTGATTCATGATGTATGGTATGGCATTAGTTTGATGAATGGATAGGTCCAAGGATAGTCATAGAAAGAGCAGTTGATCTATGTTCTAGTTGAGCAGGTCATTTCCAGTAGAAACATATTGTTCATATTGGAGAGAAGATAGGGGGAGACATACCCATAGGTGAAGTCATTCTTCTTCCCATGATTCCAGGAGGAGAGATTTATGAGATGCAAAGATAAATACTTTAAAAAGAGGCCTATAATTGGAGAAAGAGCACATAGGAATAGTTCCAGGGGGAGCGATGGTCATAGGGGGACCATGAGCTATACATCAGATTGATATCCCTTGTTCAAAAGGGGAGAGATTATTCAGACCAAGATCAAACACATTGAGAAAGGGGGAGCATCCCCAAGGAGTGTTCAAGTAGGGGGGAGCAACCCCAAGGTGAGAATGACCAATTTCCATTGATGTCAAATGGGGGAGATAGTCACATTGATGTGATTGAGATGCCTATTGATGTAGAGAAATGACTTGTCTACACGTTTCCATCAATTATTGGTGTTGACATCAATGTTGGTATTTCCATCAATGTGAAACGGGGATATTGTTGTATCATGTTTTCGTTGATGCCAAATTCTTGTATGCTAAAGGATTGATGTCAAAGGAACAATGTCTTGTCATAGTATATTGATGTAGTGATTGATGAATCAGGTGTTGTATTTGATGTAAATGGATTGATGTCAAGTGGATTCATAGTCATATGATGAGATGCATAGTTGAATATGGATCAGTGATTTGTAGTTGGATTAATGTAAATATGACTCATTATTGTATTTCCATGGTTGTACAAATGGATGAACTCCAAAGTGGTCCCCTTATTGTAAAATCCCTCACACGAAGATGCTTTGCGGTGAAGTCCAATACAAATGGATGAAATCCAAAGTGGTCCCCTTATGGTGAAATCCCTCATGGAAGACACTTTGCGGTGAACTCCGAAGCGGTCCCCCTATAGAGAAATTCCTCATAGGAAGACGATTTGTGATGAACTCCAAAGTGGACACCTTATGGTGAAAGTCCTCACGAGAAGATGCTTTTCGGTTGAGTTATCATAGTAGTATGGTTAGAGAGCCCATGCTTAATTGTGGAATAATGAAATGAATATCACTAAATTTGTCATTGAATATATCCTAGATGGATAGTTCCTGTCAATCCATTTCCATTGGTATGTGGAACGTCACATAACTCCTCACCATTTGAGAGTTATGGATCTACGAAGATGGAGGACCCTCATATGTTGGCTTGAAGCCCCAAAAGGTCAAAGAAGTCAAAGTGCTTGCAAAGAAGATATTATTTAAATAATAAACTGAAGTGACAAAATTGAAGAGGATTATTTAAATAATAAAGTCAAGTGACAAATTCAAGGATGATTATTTAAATAATAAAGTGACAAAGTCAAAGAGGATTATTTAAATATTAATGTGAAGTGACAAAATCAAAGAGGATTATTTAAATAATAAAGTGAAGTGACAAAGTCAAGGAGGATTATTTAAATAATAAACTGAAGTGACAAAATCAAAGAGGATTATTTAAATAATAAAGTGAAGTGACAAAATCAAGGAGGATTATTGAAATAATAAAGTGACAAAGTCAAAGAGGATTATTTAAATATTAAAGTGAAGTGAAAAAATCAAATTGGATTATTTAAACAATAAATTGAAGTGATAAAGTCAAGGAGGGTTATTTAAATAATAAAGTAAATGGAGAAATTCCTAATTATGGAAAGTGGTTATAAGAAAGTTAACCCTAAAATGAGGAAAATGGGTTGAGTGGTCAAGTGGCTATTGGATACATGGACAAGTGGCAAATTGGGAAAAGTTGGAAATAGGTGACTATCTAGACAAAGTGGCCTAGAAGATGCTTCTAAGGAAGATACTTGGAGAGCATAAATAAAAAGAAAAGGTCTCTTGTGAAAATCATCTCTTGAGCATAGCTTGAACATAGCAAGGGGCTGAAGGAAGGCAGAGTGCATACAATTGGATGATGTCATCGAGACTTGAGTCTAAGTTGATGCCAGGTTCTTGAAGTCTAAAGCAAGTTCCAGATCTTCATTCCAGGGGTTCAGATCTGCCATAGAAAATTTTGTATGGTTACATAGTTGTCTTGATGGATATTCTTGGTTATTGTATGGTGAGTGCTTAAGCCATTCTTGGTATGGATGTTTTGATATGGTTATGTTGGTTGATTGATAGGGTGATCAAAACTCTTATGATTCAGTACTAATATGATTTCCATAGTATATGGGATGCATATATATGAATAAGTAGCACTCATATTATATGGTTGAGGAGCATGAGTAAGATGTGGGAGAGCATAGATGTGTTTTGATTGGGTATGGTTCAACTGGGACAATGAAAGATAGACGTAGATGTGACTGAAGGCTACAAAGAATATGAGTTTTTCATAGAGAAAAAGCCTAAGGCATATGAAGGTTGTAATACATATGCATGCTACACTACTGACATGTCATGTACTTATTGACAGATTGGTATCTGTTAAGGATTGATTCCTCTTCTCGTTTGGTGCTTCTTGACGATTAAAATCACAATGAGTTTTTTTTTCCCGCAAAGTATTGCTAAAGATTATTATTATAAGCTAACAAGATATATATTACTAGTAGGTGGGACCACCTTGTATATTGGGAGATCATATATGGATTTTTTTTCATGTTTTACTGTTATTCGACATCGCTTACAGGGTTTTACATGGTTGATTAAATCTTAATTTGATTTGTGATGAAAAGCATATTATGTGTTGGTTCTGATTACAACAAATGAATGATGGATAAGGCATGTTGGTTTTGTTTCGATTGATCTAGGCTTGAATGTCATGTTACAATGGACTATGTGATCTGTTTGTATCCTTTCTATATATTATGGGATTCATTACTGTGACACCTACACAAGAGACAGGTTAGTAATAATATATAAGAGAAGTTGAAAAAGAGACAAAAGCAATATGACCAAGTGAAAAAAGAAGGAACTATACTATACTAATATGCTACCCTATATGCATTGAAATTAGAATGATCATTGTTAATCCTAGCTAACAAGGTAAAAGTTATGTGATTTATTGAGTTATATGAAACATGGATAATATGTGTTATGGTATAGTTGGAAATGGTTAAATGTGATATGGGTGGCACGTTTGACAAGTGATGGTTGTTAGGTTTGATGCATAGACTTATTAAGTGGATTAATGAAAGGTTGGTTGGCATGTACTAAGGAATTGAATGAGTGGGGGAGAAGTTGATGTGCATTTACTGCGCATCACTCATACTCGTTCCACTATATATCACCCTATCTTGGCAATTTTTCACCTACGCTTTTTTGTGGTTAGGCTCTGACTTTCAAGAAAATGAAGAATCGCTCGAACAAGCTCATGTTTTTAAGGTGCTCTTGATTACTCGTATGTCTTTTTGCCATCCATGAATCTGCTCTAGTTATGAAATAAATATTGTCTCAAGATGTATGCATTTGTTCTTTCCTTAAGTCTTGCAACTGTATAAATTGGTGATATTTTTCTGGAATGAAGTGTTGCTGTGATTGCAATAATGTTAAAGTCACAGTTTTATTTATTATCCTGAGTGTTAGAAGGCATGAAGGCCCTCTGTCATATATATTTTTCTTGTTTGAAGTTTTTTTATTCAATCCAAATTGGCTTGACGTCTCCAAGATTTCTTATCACCATACCCAGCCATTATGTTGTTATGGGGTTTACTAGGTTTGAAATGTCTTGTGTCACTACACATTGTTTCACTTGGGTATGGGTTTGTTCGTGCTATTGATGGTTGCGCAGTGGGTTATATTGTTTCTTCTCGGCTCTGTTTTATCTCAACATTGTTAGTTAGTTGATTGGGAGAGTCACAAGGGTTATACCCTGCTTGTTCCAAGTGTTGTTACAAGTCCCAAATGGAGCATTTTCTCCTCTGTTCATAGCCTCTCCTATCTCGTGAATTGTCACCCTGTCAGTGAATTCATTAGTGGTATACTGTGTGTGTGTAGTGTTGGTCTTAGAGGTTCCCATCTGATGATGGGAGTAGACTCTAGTCTCTCTGTGTTGGTATACAGATAGAACCCTTGATTTCTCAAGCTCAGTTTTTTATAGAGGGAACCGGCATGGCCTGTCGGGTATACTATTAGTTGTTATGAATTGTTGAGTATTGTCAACAGTGTTCGATTTTTGGATCGTCTCTGTTGATTATGTTGACAGTAGTGTTGACTGTGGTATTTAGTCACTGCATTGGTTATTATGACAATCAAATTGATAAACTCAGCATGGTAATTTGGTTGATCGAAGAATTGGATTGAATGAACAGTCGTTGTCTCTTCCATTGTAATTGTTGAATGGTTAACCCAACATCAGTTTACAATTGTCTAATGCACAATGATGCTTCATGCATGATGCGTGGGTATGTGTGGCGTTCCAACAACATGATAGGTTGAGTTAGTAATTGTTGTGACTGTGTGTTTTAAATTGTCGAATGGGAATATTTCAATCATGGTAATGATGGCATGGAAATCCACTATATATGTTATGGATATTATATTCATTGTGCTATCATAAAGAGTCACAGTTCTTTAAAAAATATGGTTTTGTTAATTTGATCAATTTGTGAGATGAGATCAGCCATGGTGTTCCTGCCTTGTTGTATTGGATTGATAGTCCAACATTGTGGATGTTTAGATTCAAGTAGTTGGACATGATAGTCACAGAAATGATCTCATGTTTTGTTAAGTGGTCTATGTATTCCATAGCATCGTATGAATTGAAATGATAATTGTTGTATGTGTGTTAAATGGAAAATTAGGATCTTTGCAATTAAAATATGGATCGTTGTGTTTGACTATCCACTATGTTTGTTTAATGAATATCATACATCTTAGCAGAGATAAGCATGGGTGTTGTGGCAGCATGTTCTTATTACAATTTAGTTATTGATGGAAAGTGGTTGATGAGTTGACACTAAATAGACTGGAAAGAAGTGATTGTTTATTAATTTAGGGACTTTTTTAAAATATTAATTGGATAAATGAGAAGAGCATATCTCCTCTAAAGGTTGTTGTGGAATGAATATTGTCTTGTTTTTATGACATTGTATTAAATATTTGATTATGAATAGTGAGCAAGTAAATGTACAAAATTGATTGAATTATACACATTAATTGATCATTTGATCATAATGACTATTTGGTTGGTGTTGCACCTTTTACATTTGATATATATTGATTTTATGGATTACTTAATTAATTCTATGTACAATATCCACTCTCTTTCCCTACCATTATTTCACTTTTCGCTAATTACAACCCCTTCGCCTTCCCACATCCATTTTTCACTCCCTATTCTTAAAATTTAATTACAGTTAAGAGAATTCTATATAGGAACAGTTTTAAATTGCATTTTCTTTTGATTGGAACAAAGTTTTATAGTCATTAATTTACATTAAAGTTGATTGTTTGTTGTCTTTGAGTAGTAACCATGTTTCTTTTCCCTTTTCTTTTATCATTTTTCACTCAATCCAAACCCCTTGTAGATCCCAGGACCCTTGTTCACCCCCTTCTCATTGACAACAACTAAAAAGTTTGTATTGATTGGATTGCATGGGTCTGATATGTTGCTCAGCCAAAATCTATTTCATATTTTTAAGGAGTTGAGATGTATGGTTGTTAAAGGGACTATTTTGTAATCAATCATGCATGCAGGAATAATTTTTTTTAGCTGAGGTAGTCATGGCAAAGGCAACTGAGGGAGAGGTAATTGGAACAGATTCCCAAGAAGGCCAAGATTCTCCATAAACTTTGATGTTGACTCACAAGAGTTAGGATAGTTATTTCATGATGGATTTTTCAATTGGATTGGGCAAGCAGTGGTCCAACCTAGGCCTGAAAGGCCTCCCTTCCAAACTCCACAAGCCCCTAGTATTTCCGTGCCCAATCATGTCTCATTGCAACCAGAGGCTCTTGAAAATGACGGATAGAAAGAGATTGTCCACCCGATAGTCTCCCAACATCATGGTTGGCCCAATTTGTACTTTCCTTCTCCCCTGCCTATCAATCAGATTTCCTAAGCTGCACATGTCCACTCACCAATTCAATCCTTGCATGTTAGCAAAATGTTGAAAATCTAGTCTGACCATGCCCTTGACAAAGGAAAAGCCATTGTTTCCCCTTCCTCACCCTCCAATGGCTCTAATAAATCTATGTCTTCCCAGATTCATTTCAGGGATGATTGTTCTCACGTGATCAATGAGATTAGGCCTAAAGGCTCAGTGCAGCCAAATGAAAATTCAGAGAAATCAAAGGGTGACAATAGAAATCAAGGAAATATTGCATCTAAGAGTGGAAAATATGGTTTTTGAGTATTATTTTATTTATCGTTGATGACATATGACTTCAGAAGTCTTGGAAAACTTGTTTTATTTGGATATATGAGTAATATATTTTTTGAAAATAATTTCAAATATCAATGAGATAATTGTCAAATGTGAATGTGATGATGGGAGTAACAAGGAGGGGTGTTTTTGTTTAATTGACTAGTTATGCTATGATTGTTAAGAGCTAAAAGGAGTGACAAGGGGTCCCACCTACTAGTTATTATTTATTTAAAACCCTTATTAAGATTTATTAATTTTCCCCCCTAACTAAAAAGTTGGTTGTGTATTTAGTTAACTTAACTAATGAGCTAGTTCAACTACTTCAACCAATTCTAATTTGCTTAAAGGCAAAAGGAAAGGGAGGGACAAGAGAAGGATAGAAGGAGAAGCATCCTAAGGTTTTTTCTTTGAGTTTATGCTGAGATAGTTCAATTTTCATTCATTCCTTAATTTATCACAAGCCTAATTATTTTTTATGATAGCAGGGTCTTATTGTAGCCAACAAGACTTAGGGTTGAATTACATCATTCAAACACTTGTTTTTCAGAGGTGTTGATCTATCTTTGATAGTCAGTGTAGACCTGTTTGTTTGTGAATTAGTTTTCATGACTAACAAAGGGTATTGTGCAGAGAAAAGTGGGTAGTAATCTGTGGCAAGATGGTCCAACTTTTAGAGTTCATTTTTTTATTTTCTGTTAGAGGTCCTTTTGTATGTTCCATTGGGTATGTCTAAGTTTGACTTTGGTCCAAAACTTCTTTACGAAATTTTGTAAAGAGAATAACTCTTTGGTGAATTGGAATGAAATAAAGAATTCTTTTATGTCCCATCTGTCTTGATTATCACCTTGTTGTCTTTTCTTTTGTCTCTATATTTATTTCAACAACTGTTATATTCAAAAAATCATATAAATAATGAATTTTCTAGCAATATTTCATTTATAAAATGACTAGCCTAAGCACTTGTAATCAATACTTGTGAGTTAGGATATTAATTTTGATGGCTATAAACATAGGGTGACATTCCCGTCTATTTTTCTTTAGCCAAGAAGAATATGAAAATGCTTGAGTAAGATCATTTCATATCTTTTCCTCGACATTTATATGGAAACCATACAAGAGAGATATTCAATATCTCTCTGGTTATTTTTTATACTCGATGTTCATTGATGCATCTATTTTTCTAATATTGATTCTTTGACGACTTTATTTCTTAATGATCGAGCCTATTGCAAGTGAACCCATTATTGAGCCCGGTCTTCAAGATCAGACCAACATTGCTTTAAACCTGTTGAACACCATTTTAGACACTGCCAATACCCGTGTTGAGCTTAATCATTCATGGAAAGCAATTGAATGAGATATTAGTGCCCAAGAATGTTGGGATGATAGACGTAGACAACCTAGAAATCAATAGTAACCTTGTTGTTTCTTCAGTTTGGTCCTTTCTTTCATTTCCTTAGACTCTCGTGCTTCTAGAAGAAGAAGAGGCTTATCACTTGAAATTAACCCTATCTCTAAAATAGGAAGAATGAACGTTGTGTTATCTTCCGAACAAAATGATCTAAGGAGAACTTTGTTTGATTCATCTAGTTCGTCTTTGTTTCACTCATCTATCAGCCACAAGATGGCATCTAGTGATGGGTCTAGTGGCACTGGAAGTTCTTCCACTTCTCAGTATTCATCTTCTTCGGTGATTGGTAGCTTATATAGCCACCATATCCATTTCCAATCTACCACGAATCTCACCAAAGTCATTAAAAATTATGGGATTTTTCAGTTTGAAGAAGATGCCACAACCACATCATGGCATTTGTCCTCTCCTCTTAACCTATCAATTGCTACTCATCCACTTCCTAAATTCAAGGAACATCTTCCTAGTTTTCCAGGAAATAACACTATCACTACAAATAAACATCTAGTTGTATTTTCTAATGCTTTTCACAACATAGGATCCCATGACAATGATACTTGGATGTGCTTATTCATCAATTCCTTGGAAGGAAAGGTTGTGGTCAATTTATTTGACCTTTCTCCTAAGATTATGTCTACCTTGGGGGAGTTGATCTATTGGTTCAGATCCACTTATGGGAAATCTAAAAGCTGAGCCAAGAAGTTATGGGAATATAATAACAACACCTATAAGGATGGAGAGACCATCAAGTCCTTCAACTTTTGTTTCACTAAGATATACAATCAAATCTCTAAACTCGTTAGACCTTAGAACCCAGTTGTTTCATGCATTACTACAATGCATTGCCTTCCCCCTATTATAATAGGATTGAGAAAAAAACCATTGATAATATTGGTTACACTCTGCATACTTGTTCAGAGTATGAAGAAAAACTTGAAAGAACAGGTCTTCCCTAGGGAGAAGCAGTTAAACAGACATACATGTCTTCCCTCTTACAACTAGTAGAAGATATGAAAAATCATATGATAGCATATGAGTGAAATGGAAATATCTCTCATCTCATCCGTGGAGATTCATCCTCTTATGTACCCCTCTTTATATTTCCAATATAGAATAAATTTCATCCTAAAGCTATCTTGCCTCGAAGTTGGTGTAACTTTTGCAAAGAATACCACAAGGAAGCCACATGTGAAGTAAGGAAGAGTTCTAGTGATAAGATATTTGGTAAAAGACCAGAAACTACTATCATTGTCCTAGATTTTGTAGAGCCAAAAGATGTCATGATCATCAATACTAGGAACAAGGCCTATGCTTCCAAGGGAAAACTTGATCGTCCCCGCATTTCCTCTAGCCAGAGATCATCCTCACATGTTGCTACTCTTCAATGTAACGACCCTTGATTATTAAGTATAATTAATTTAATAATATAATCCTAAAAGATTAGCTAAACTGTATTTATGTCTTAAAATAACATTTCTAATTGATTATTATTAAATAGTTGTTCATGATGGTTAATGATTGATTTAATTATTAATTAATTCATTAATTAATAAAGTATTAAATTAATGGTGAATAATAAAATATATTATTAATTTAAGTTACGTTCCCAAAAATGGAAACATATTAATGAATGGATAAGATATTTAATAATGGGATAAGATATTAGATAGGGGAGTAAATGAAGGGAAGGCGTTGAAGGAGGAATAAGGGGGGGAAAAGAGTTTGGAGGGAGGATTATGTTATGGGAGTTGGGGATGAATTTGGGAGAGCAGGGAATTGGTAGAGGGAAATTTGCAGTGGAATTTACACAGTGCACCAAGGGGTTGCTGGGGGTTTTGGGCACGAAGGGCTAGGATATCCGTTGATATCCTAGGGCTAGGAGCTAACTAGTTGGCAGGGAGGTCGGTTTTGGGTGGTGTTCTAAGGAAGTGGGAAGGAAGCAAGCTGCGGACAACAGGAAGGATTATTAGCATCAGAGTTAAGTTATTTAATTCAAATTTATGCATTGTTTTAATTAGATTTATTACTCATTGATAAATTTTACTTGCGTAAGTGTTGAGAAAATTTGGAATTATTCTTCTTCTATAAACCTAGTAGAAATTACTGTACATTTGGTAGAATTACTAGATGATAGTTTAAAATCAGCCATTACAATTGGTATCAGAGCTTAGTTGAAATACTAGAGCCTTGAGGGCCAAAGTCCCCCCCGCCTAACCTGCAAACCAAACCAAACGCACTATTAAATGATTATATAAACAAATCTAAATATATAATGGAATGATAATGCAGTTCATAATAATAAATTATAATACGCAATAGAAACAAACTGTATCATTTCACTTTCGTTTTGTTCAGGTGACTATTCCAGATGAAAACAGAACGAACTTGGATAAATTTTGCATTGAAGAGCACAACCTACATGCCAACACATATAGTTAATTAAAATTTTAATTTGTATGTCGAGTAGCAAACTAGAGGATTTTGTATATGTCGAGTGAATATTTCACCCTTGCAAACATAGAATTAACCTTCCTTTCTTTAAAACAAAAAAAAAGACAGTCTTTGTTATGTAATCAGTTTGTATGACAATATTCCTCTAACAATAATAAGTCTAGTCCAAGAGCATTCCCGGAATACATTATATTTCTATCAACAAAACAATTATATGCAGGAAGAAAATAAATAAGGAGATTAACGATATTGTGAACTACAATAATTATATACTAAACCCTCAAATGCTAAAATATTTTCAGAATATTTCCATTTAAGAAACTTATATAGCAGAACAACTTACACAGAAATGCATATCATGCCAAGGATATATGTCCAGTAGTAATATTGAAGGATACAGTAATAGGGATATTGTCATCACAAAGGATCAGTGTCGCGTAGGTACAGGCAACTTCGCTGGTTGACATTCAAAATATCAATACACCGTACAGTGTTCAGCTCCCATGTCAATCTGCCTAATTTTATTTGAGAACCTGAGAATTGAAAATATGTTTCTCATCCCATAATAAAAACCATATATGCCACTATCGCTGCAACACTCACAGGCAACTTCGCTGACTGGCGTCTTAATAAAATGAACCCAAAGCCCCTTTAGCGAAAGTTCTCTTCGAGATTTCCTCCTAGTTTTCTCCTGACGATGACTACAAACGGTTGCCGTCGTCCCAAAATAAAATAGCTAGCTCTGCTCAGGCAAATCTTTAAGACAGTCAACTAAGATACAGGTCTGCAACAAACTGACAAATTTGGGGACAACTATCTACTTATAACAGAAATTACAACAGTACAAGGAATTAAAACCATAATGTTATTATAAAACTGCGCAAAACAACAGTGATATCAGCGGCAAAACCTAATTCAGACAATTCATCAATTAAAAGAAACAACGAAAAATATCCTAAAACACTAAAAAGAACAGATCTTGTATCATAATATTTTGGAAATACAAACACTGATAGCATCCTGAACCCTACCTGGTCAAAATACGCACAGAAATAAGGATTTTTCTCATCAAAACTAACAAATTTTGAACAAAAAAAAACTTGAGACAAATTTTGACAGTAGAAAAGCTGGGGATTCTTTGTTGCAGCGTAGATCCATCTCCCCTATTGTGTTTTAAAATTTTAATAAACAAATAGATTCAAAATCACGACCTCTGGCTGAGAATTGCCATCTGAGTCCACTAGACCAAATCCGACCCCCTTCAGAAATGCGAATCCAGAAACAAAAATAAAGAGAAACTAATTTTGATTAAACAAAGCAGAAACACGCATGAACTGAATAGAAACACATGTTATCTTTTACACAGCAAAATGTGCAAAAGAGAGAGCCCGTGGGTCAATAGGTATTACACAGTCTGTTAAGGTTCGAAGCCTGTAAGCACCCATAAAACGCAGAGGGGCCTGCGCATTGTATTCGCCATGGCGGCCATGCTCCCTCACGCCTCCCTGCACAGGTGACCACAGCTAATACTAAGACAAAACAGAGAGTTTAGGGTTTAAAGTAGTGGGCCGATATTTTATTCTCATAAATAAAAGTGAAGGACACATGGGCTACATGCGAGCCCACGCTGCCAACTTAGCTCGCGCGACCAATTCAAAATTTGATTAGCGTTATATTCTGCCATTACATTTCATTTAAATGGTCAGTGCTGCTCGAATAAGATGTTAGGATATTTAGACACTTAGGAGTTATTTAAGATCTACTTGGTCTAATATGTCGTTAGGTAAAAGTGTGTTTCTTT
>CBVK0102679861.1:444-15251 GCA_900067695.1 Picea abies | reverse complement strand
GGTTACTGAAGGTGTTCGTCCTCTGTTGGAATACCTGTGTTGTCGAACATAAGAAATTACACCTAAGCATATAAGCTTTGGTCAATCATCCATTTCATTTAAATGGCAAGGAATAGTGGGAAAACCTTATCAGTTTAACAGTATATCCCGCAGATTATTAAATCACAGTGTATAAAAAAAATAGAAATACAATAGGCAAATATATTTATGGGTTTATTGTCAATCTCCCATCTTACAAATAAAAAGCGTTTGCAAATTAACGAAGACACCAACATATTGACGTGCCAAGCTTACGGGGAATACCATTTCTGGCCTATAAACTTTCATTTTATTTTATTTATGTCACTAGTTTATTTTGACCATGCTTGCCATTAATGTTACCAGGGTAGAGTTATGTTATTTTATCATATTTTCTTTTATTTTATTTTTATTATTTTACATATATATATTTTAATATGGTTGAAAACATAAATACAAATTTTTATATAGGAAATTTTAAATGTTAATTGAAATCGGGCCTTTACATTCAAGTTCCTAAGGTCCCTGAGAGTCAAAGAATTACTTCCCTTCTCTCCTCTTCCAAATAAAATATCCTAAATCAGTTGGCCAATATCAAAGCAGATGCAACGTCCCTGAACAACAAAGGCATCTGAAACAATTCATGGAAGGAAAATATTTGGTTTTAGCCAACCTCTCTGAAGAGGTAAACAAAGAGGATTCTTATGTTAATAAGGTAGGTCTACATAAATTTAGATACCTTGTAAAAAATACCCCCTTTTATATTTTTGTAAAGATTATGGATAAATCGCCGATTGTTGCCTCATTGATGGTGGTTCCGGCCCAAGTGTGATGTCAAAGATTATTATGGAAGATCTAGGATTTTCTTGTACAAATTAAAATGACAGAAGCATTCTCTCCTATAATAGTTTATAACAAGGGACCATAGGTGATATTAAAGGTGTAACCTTAGTTTTATGCGCACACCCTGAAATAAGGAGAACCCTTAGTATTCAAGTAATCGATATGCCTATAAGCAATTAGTCAATTATCTTGGGATGATATTGGCAAGTCTTAATAGGTGGATACCTGTCACTCAATGGGTCACATTTATCCGTGCTTCAGAATGGTAAGAATATTATATTCCTTAGAGAGGGAAGGATTTCAACCTACATAGAGAGTGTTCCATAACCTAATGTAAACTATATCCAAGAGGACCTAGGAGTGTACTCCATATTTGTTGAGGAGGATAATATTCCTTTTGAAAAAATCGATTTAGATGATGATATGTGGCACATGCACTTCGATGGTTCATGCTCTAATGAAGGTAATGGGGCTTGCATTATCTTGGTTTCCCCCGTAGGGAAAATTAATAATTTGTCTTACAGGTTGGAGTTTGCTTCTACGAACAATGTGAATGAATTTGAAGCTTTATTATTAGGCATTGAAAATACCTATAATATTGGTTGTGGTCATCTTTCAGTTTTTGGATATTCTAAGCTTATTATGAACTGGATGCGTAAGATATACTCTCCTAGCAATAAGAGGATGAAACAATACACCCAAACCATTTGGGCACTTATCTCGAACCTGTTATCTTTCAATACCACTCATGTTAAGAAGGAGTTGAATTCAATCAACTTCTCCTAATCAGCAACCTTTGCCTCACCAACCTAATTTATCTTTTCAAGGAGGATAGAAGGAGAATCATACTACGGTTTTCTCTTTGATTTTATGTTGAGATACTTCATTTTTCATTCATTCCTTAATTTATCACAAGCCTAATTATTTTTTATGATAGAAGGGTCTTATTGTAGACAACAAGATTTAGGGTTGGATTACATCATTCATACACTTGTTTTTCAGAGGTGTTGATCTATCTTTGATAGTCTGTGTAGATTTGTCTATTTGTGAATTATTTTCATAACTGACAAAGGATATTATGTAGAGTCGAGTGGGAAGCAATCTGTTGCAAGTTGGTCCATAATTTAGAGTTCATTTTTTTATTTTCTGTTAGAGGTCCTTTTGTATGTTCCATCGGGGATGTCTAAGTTTGACTTTGGTCCAAAAATTCTATACAAAATTTTGTAAAGAGAATGACTCTTTGGTGAATTGGAATAAAATAATGGATTTATTTATGTCTCATTTATATTGATTATCATATTGGTGTATTTGCTTCTGTCTCTACATTTATTTTAATAACTATTAGATTCAGAAAATCATATAAATAATGAATTTTTTAGCAAGCTTTTATTTATAAAAAGACTAACCTAAGCACTTGTAATCAATACTTGTGAGTTAGGATATTAATTTTGATGGCTGTAAACATATAGTGACATTCCCATCTATTTTTCTTTAGCCAAGAAGAATCTAAAAATGCTTGAGTAAGATCATTGCATATATATTCCTCAACATTTATTTAGTGACCATACTAGGGATATATTCAATATCTCTCTTGTTAATTTTTATACTCGGATTTCATCGATACATCTATTTTTCTGATATTGATTCTTTGACTGCTTTATTTTTTAATGAGCGTGCCTATTGCAAGGCAGCCCATTATTGAGCCCGGTCTTCAAGATCAGACCAACATTTATTTAAAGCTATCTAACACCATTTTAGACACTGCCAATACCTGTGTTGAGATTAATCATTCATGGGAAGCAATTGGATGAGATATTAGTTCTCAAGAACATCTGTAAGCTAGATGTTGACAACCTATAAATCAACAATAACCTTCTTGTTTCTTTAGTTTGGGCGTTTCTTTCATGTCCTTAGACTCTCATGCTTATAGATGAAGAAGAGGCTTATCACATGAAATTAACCCTATCAATGAAATAGGAAGAAGGAATGTTGTGTTATCTTCCCAATGAAGTTCTCTAAGGAGAACTTTGTCTTATTCATCTAGTTCAGTTTTCATTCCCTCATATTTCACCCACAAGGTGGCATCTTGTGGTGGCTCTGGTGGCACTAGAAGTGCTTCCTCGTCTCAGTATTCATATTCTTCTATGATTGGTAGCTTATATAGCCACCATATCCATCTACAATCTATGACAAATCCCACCAAAGTCATTAAAAAGTATGGGCCTTTTCAGTTTAAATAAGACACCACCAGCACACCATGGCATGTGTCCTCTCCTCTTAACCTAGCACCTGCTACTCGTACACTTCCTAAATTCAAAGAAAATCTTCCTAGGTTTTCAGGAAATAACATTGTCGCTACGAATGAACATCTGGTGGAATTTTCTAATGCTTGTCACAACATAGAAGCCAATGCCAATGATACTTGCATGCACTTATTCGTCAATTCCTTGGAAGGAAAGGTTGTGGCCGATTTTTTTGACCTTCCTCCTAAGATTTTGTCTACTTGGGAGTAGTTGATATATTGGTTCAGATCCACTTATGGGCAGTCTAAAAGATGAGCCGAGAAGTTATGAGAATTTAATAATGTCACCTATAAGGATGGTGAGACCATCAAGTCCTTAAACTTGCATTTCACTAAGATATACAATCAAATCCCTGAACTCATTTGACCTTAAAACCAATCTACTTTCATGCATTACTACAAAGAGTTACCTTCCCCCTATGATCATAGGCTTGAGGAAAAACCCATTGATAATCTCAGTTCCACTATGCATACTTGGTCAGAATATGAAGAACAACTTGAAAGAATAGGTCTTCCCCGCGGAGAATCAATTAAACAGACAGACATGTATTTCCTCTTACAGCTAGTACAAGATATGAAAAATCATATGATAGTGTATGAGAGAAAAGTAATTTCCTATCCTCTGACCCCTAGAGATTCATTCTCTTATGTACCCCTATTTAGAAGTCCAATATAGAATAACTTTCAGCTTAAATCTATCTTGCCTCAAAGTTGGTGTAAATTTTGTGAAGAACACCATGAGGAAGCCACATGTGAATTAAGGAAGAGTTCTAGAGATAAGATATTTGGTAAAAGACCAGAAACTACTATCGTTGTCTTAGATTTCACAGATCCAAAAGATGTCATGATCATCAATACTAGGAACAAGGCCTATGCTTCCAAGGGGAAATTTGATCCTCGTCGCGATTCTTCTAGCCCGAGCTCATCCTCACCCACTACTACTATTTAGGTTCCTAAGGTCCCTGAGAGTCAAGGAATTAATTCCCTTCTCCCCTCTTCAAAATACAATATCTTAAATCAGTTGGCCAACATCAAAGAAAATGAAACCCTTCTGGACATGGTTGTTGTCGTTGAACAATAGAGGCATCTAAAACAATTCATGGAAGGAAAATCTTTCGTTGTAGACAACCTCTCTAAACAGGTAAACAAAGAGGATTAGTCTATAAATAAGGTAGGTGTACATAACTTTAGATACCCTGTAAAAAAAACCCTTTTTATATTTTTGTAAATATTATGGATAAGATCGCCCATTATTTTCTCATTGATGGTGGTTCGGGCCCAAGTGTGATGTCAAAGATTATCATGGAAGAGATAGGCTTGTCTTGTACAAATTAAAATGCCAGAAGCATGCTCTCCTATAATAATCTACAAAAAACAACCGTAGGTGTGATTAAAGATGTTACCTTAGTATTATGCGCACAACCTGAAATAAAGACAACCCTTAGTATTCAAGTAATCGACATGTCTGTAAGAAATTACTCAATTATCTTGGGAAGAGATTAGAAACCCTTAACAGATGGATACCTGCCACTCGACGGGTCACATTAACCTAGGCTTTAGAATGGTAAGAACATTATAGTCCTCAGAGAGGGAAGGATTTCACCCTAGATAGATAGTATTCCATAATATAATGTAAACTATATGGAAGAGGACCTAGGAGTGTACTCCATATTTGTTGAGGAGGATAATATTCCTTTGGAACAAATCGATTTATATGATGATATGTGGCACATGAAATTATATGGTTCACTCTCTAATGAAGGTAATGGGGACGACATTATTTTGGTTTCCCCCATAGGAAAAATTCATAATCTTTCTTAAAGGTTGGATTTTTCTTGTACGAACATTGTCACTGAATTCAATGATTTATTATTCGGCATTGAAAATTCCTATAATATTGGTTGTGGTCACCTTTCATTTTTTGGAGATCCTGAGCTTGTTATGAACCTGGTAGGTAAGATATACTCTCCTATCAATAAGATGATGAAACAATAGACCCAAACTATTTGGGCACTTATCTCGAGCCTGCTATCTTTCAATATCACTCATGTTAAGAGGGAGTTGAATTCAATGGATGATCTATTATATGTCTTTGCAACTTCTCCTAATCAACAACCTTTGCCTTACCTACCTGATTGTTATTTTCAATCTCTATATCTTACACATATCCCTCACAATGTAGAATCTTGGCAGGCCCTCCCTGACGATAAGAACATTTCTGCTTTCATTCAAGATGAACCTCTTAATCCTAAGGAAATTATATCCATAAAATACAACAAGATTACTAAGGGATTGACTCCTCTTGAGGGTTTGTTTTCATGGGGTGATGTAGTCAATAAAGAGAATCAAAGAAAAGAGGAGTCAAGAAGGAAGGTGGTTGACACCATCTCCTTGAATATTTGGGCACTTGAATCTTCAAAGAATGTAAAAATAAGAACCCAATATTTTGATAAAGAAGAAATGAAGTTGGCCAAGCTACTTGGTATATTTCAAGATGTTTTTTCTTTGTCTTATAAGGATATTCGTGGTTTTGGTCATGGTCTTATAAAACATGCTATCCCCATCAAGGAAGGCATGAAACCAAGTAGACAAAAACAAATACCTATTAACTCTTTATTTAAAGAAACTTTTAAAAGGGAGTTGGCAAATTTCTTAAGGGATGGGATTATTTTTCCAGTATACCCTAAATGGGTTTCCAATTGGGTACTTGTTTCGAAGGCCACTGATCATATTATAACCTGCATTAATTTTCACACTTTCAGTCAGGCTATTATGAGAAATCCTTTTCCTCCTCTCAATATGGAAATGATTCTGCAATAGGCTGTAAGGTCACAGATGAGGCCCTTACTTGAATTTTTTTTGGGTTACAATAAAATCAAGGGAAAACGGAAATATGTTCAAAAAACCACTCTTATCACCAATTGGGGTACCATGACTTACAAAATCCTATTTTCTAGCTTACCTGATTCAAGTACCACTTCTAAAAGACCTATACACACAACTATTGATGAATTGATTAGTATCCATATCTACCTTGATGATCTAATCATATACGTTAAGTGGCTAATAATTACCTCTGAATTCAAAGAGTTATTTCTTGGTCCTTTCAAAATTGATTTTGTACTGGACATTAACTCTTACATTCTAAATGATTCATAGGAGAAATTGTTTTTCTACAACACTAACGGTTCTTGCTTGAAATATTATGAGGAACCAATGTGAAAAGTTATAATGCTGTTTGGATTTTCTGTATACTAGTAAACCAACTATGCTTTCAACTTTTACACTATTTTTTTTCTTGCTTTACAATAGTTTAACTTCTACTTTCTATTTTAAAATTTTCCTATTGTATTTATGTTTCTATCATTTTATTTCTATTGTTTTAATCTTGAAATTTTACTTCTGTCATGATTTTGTTTCCTACCATATTTAGTTAATTTGGTCAAAATAATATGTTGGATCAGTTCTGCCAAAATGACACTCCTACAAAGAATTTTTAGTCAATAAAAATTAATCTTGCACAACTGTTACGATGTTCCCTGAAGTAAACTTGAATTTTTTATCTGCTTCACTGTTGTCTTATAAAGAATTGGTTATTTCCCGCTTCTTCTCTCCTTTTCTTCATACATTTGAGAATTTAGGACAACAAGTCCATAAATTTTATCCTCGAAGTTAAGAGTCGATTCTGGTTGAACAATTATGCACGCAGTGGTAAAACCCCTCATACTTGACACTTTTCATGAGCTATTCCCGAATTCCCAGTCATTTTTCCATTAAATCCGCTAGTCCCCTATTGCACAATCTTCCTGATTATATCCTCTTGACTTGCTATTCTTGGTCTACGAAAACATGAGTTGTGAGTTCTAAATCTATTGAAAACAAATTTCCTTGTGACATCACCAATTTGTTCACGATTAAAATCACAATGAATTTTTTTTGCCCACAAAGTATTGTTAAATCCTATTATTATAAGCTAACAAGATATATAGTACAAGTAGGTGGGACCCCCTTGTATATTGGGAGATCTAATATGGTACTTATTTCATGTTTTGCTTCTATCAGACATCTCTTACATGGTTGATGAAATCTTAATTTGATTGGCGATGAATAAGGCATATTATGTGTTGGTTCTGATTGCAACAAATGAATGATGGATAAGGCATGTTGGTTTTGTTTCAATTTCTATAGGATCTAATTTCATGTTACAATGGCGTATGTGATCTATTTTTATCCTTGCTATCTATTCCGACATTCATCACTGTGACACCTACACAAGAGACAGGCTAGTAGTAATATATCAGAGCAGTTGAAAAAGAGACAAAAGAAATATGACAAAGCGAAAAAAGAAGGAACTATATTATACTAATATGCTACCCTATATGCATTGAAATTAGAATGATCGTTGTTAATCCTAGATAACAAGGTAATAACTATGTGATTTATTAATTTATATGAAACATGGTTAATATGTGTTATTGCATAGTTGGCAATGGTTAAATATGATATGAGTGGCGTGTTTGACAAGTGATGGGTGTTAAGTTCAATGCATAGAATTATTAAGAGGATTAATGGAAGGTTGGTTGGAGTATAATAAGGAATTCAATGAGGGGGGGGTGGAGGTGACATGCGTTTACTGCATGTCACTCATACTCCTTCCATTATCCATCACCCTATCTTGGAAATTGTTTACCTGTGATTTGTTGTGGTCAGGCTCCAACTTTTAAGCAGAGGAAGAATCGCTCAACCAAGCTTGAGTTTTTAAGGTTCTCTTAGTTATAGGTATGTACTTTTTCCATCCATGAATATGCTCTAGTTATGAAATAAATATTGGCTCTGGATGTATGGGTCTGTTCTTTTCGTAAGTCTGGAAATTGTATAAATTGGTGATATTTTTCTGGAATGAAGGATTGGTGTGATTGCAATAATGTTAAATTCACGGTTTTATTGATTATTCTAAGTGTTAGAATCCATGAAGACCCTCTCTCATCCATATTGGTCTTGTTTGAAGTTTTTTTAATTGGTCTGGATTGGTTGGTTGTCTCCACACTTTCTTATCACCATACCTAGTCGTCTGTTGTTATGGTGTTTACTGGGTTTTAAACGCCTTGTGTCACTGTGCATTGTTTCACTTGGTTATGGGTTTGTTCATGTTACTAATGGTTGTGCAATGGGTTATATTGCTTCTTATCGGCTCTATTTTATCTTAGTGTTGTTAGTTGGTTGATTGGGAGAACCACGAGGGTTATACCCTGCATTTTCCAAGCATTATTACAAGGCCCAAATGGAGCCTTTGCTCCTTTTTTCTTAGGCTCTCCTATCTCCTGAATTGTCACCCTATCATCAATGTCATTGGTGATATAACCTGTGTGTGCACTGTTGGTCTCGGAGGTTCTCAAACGATGATGGGAGTAGACTCCAGTCTCCCTATGTTGGTATACAAAGTAAACCCTTGATTTCTCAAGCTCGAGTTTTGATAGAGGGAGCCAGAATGGCATGTCGGGTATGTTGTTGGTTGTTATGAGTTGTTGAGTATTGTCAACAATGTTTGATTTCTAGCTTGTCCCTGTTGATTATGTTGACAGTGGTATTGGATGTTGTATTTAGTCACTACATTGTTTATTATGACAATTGAATTGATAAACTCAACATGGTAATTTGGTTGATTGAGAATTGGATTGAATGCATAGTCATTGTCTCTTACATTGTAATTGTTGAATGGTTAACCCAACATTAGTTTACAATTGATTAATGCACAATGATGCTTCATGCGTGATGCATGGATATGTGTAGTGTTCCTATATCATGATAGGTTGAGTTATTAGCTGTTGTAAGTGTGTATTTTAAATTGTCGAATGGGAATATTGCAATCATGGTAATCATGCCATGGCCATACACTGTATATGTTATGGATATTATATTGATTGCGCTATCAGAAAGAGTCATGTGTCTTTGAAAAATATGGTTTTGTTAATTTGATCAATTTGTGAGATGAGATCGGGCATGTTATTGTTGCCTCGTTGTATTGGATTGATAGCCCAGCATTGTGGATGTTTAGATTCAAGTATTTAGACATGACAATCATAGAATTGATATCGAGTTTTGTTAAGTGGTTTGTGTATTCCATGTCATATGAATTGAAATGGTAATTGTTGTCTGTGTGTTAACTGGAAAATCAAGATCCTTGCAATTAAAATATGGATCATTGTGTTTCATTGTCCACTATGTTTGTTTAAGGAATATCATACATCTTATCATAGATAAGCATGGGTGTTGTGGTAATATGGTCTTAATACAATTTAGTTGTCGATAGAAAGTGGTTGATTAGTTGACACTGAACAAAGTGGAAATAAATGATTGTTTATTCATTTGGGGACTATTTTAAAATATTAATTGGATAAATGAAAAGAACATAGCTCCTTTGTAGGTCATCGTGGAATGCATAGTGTCTTGTTTTGATGACACCGTGTTAAATATTTGATTATGAATAGTGAGCAGATAAATGTACACAATTGATTGAATTATACACAATTGTTGATCATTTGATCACAATGACTATTTCATTGGTGTTGGAACTTTTACATTTGATATATAATGATTTTATGGATTATTTGATTAATTTTATGAACAATATTTGCTCTCTTTCCCTACCATTATTTTGTTTTTCGCTAATTACAACCCCCTCTCCTTCCCGCATCCATTTTTCACTCGTTGTTCTTAAAATTTAATTACAGTTAAGAGAAGTCTATATTAGAACAGTTTGAAATCGCATTTTCTTTTGATTGGAACTTAGTTTTATAGTCATTAATTTACATTACAATTGATTGTTTGTTATCTTTTAGCAGTAACCATGTTTCTTTTCCCTCTCATTTTATCATTTTTAACACAATACAAACCCCTCGTAGATCCTAGGACCTTTGTTCACTCCCTACTCATCAACAATAGCTAAAAAATTTGTATGGATTAGATTGTATGGGTCTGATATGTTGTTGAGCCAAAATCTATTTCACATTTTTAAGGAGTTGTCATGTATGGTTTTTAAAGGGTCTATTTTCTAATCAACCACGCATGCAGGAATGATCTTTTTCAGTTGAGGAAGCCATGGAAGAGGCAACTGGGGGAGAGGTAATTGGAATAGAGGGCCAAGAAGGCCAAGATTCTACATACACTTTGATGTTGATTCACAAGAGTTAGGGCAATTAATTCAGGTTGGATTTTTCATTTGGATTGGGCAAGGAATGGTCCAACCTAGGCCTGAAAGACCTCCCTTCCAAGCTCCACAAGGCCCTCATATTACCATTCCCCCTTGCGTCTCATTGCAACCTGGGGTTACTGAAAATGATGGATGGCAAGAGAATGTCCACCCGAAAGTCTCCCAATATCGTGGCTAGGTCAATTTTTCCTTGCCTGCTCCCCTGCCTATCAATCAGATTTCCCAAGCTGCACTTGTCCACTCAACAGTTTAGTCCTCTCATGGTAGCAAAAGGTTGAAAACTAAGGCCCACTAGGCCCCTGACAAAGAAAAATCCATTGTTTCCCCTTCCTCACCCTCCAATGGCTCTTATAAATCCGTGTCTTCCCAGATGCTTTTTAGGGATGATTGTTCTCATGTGAACAATGCGATTAGGCCTAAAGGCTCAACACAGCCAAAGACAAATTCATAGAAATCAAAGGGTGACAACAACAATCAAGGAAAGATTGCATCTCAGAGTGGAAAATATGGTTTTTGAGTTTTATTTTATTTATTGTTGATGATAGATGAATTCAGAAGTTTTGGACAACATGTTTTCTTTGGATATATGAGTAATTTATTTTTTGAAAATAATTTCAAATATCAATGAGATAATTTTCAAATGTGAATGTGATGATGGGAGTCACAAGGAGGTGTGTTTTTGTTTAATTGACTAGTTATGTTATGATTGTTAAGAGCTAAAGGGAGCCACATGGGGTCCCACCTACTAGTTATTATTTATTTAAAACCCTTATTATGATTTATTACTTTTCCCCCCTAATTGAAAAGTTGGTTGAGTTTTGAGTTAACTTAACTAATGAGGTAGTTCAACTACTTCAACCAATTCTAATTTGATTAAAGGAAAAAGGAAAGGGAGGGGAAAGAGGAGGATAGAAAGAGAAGGATACTAATGTTTTCTCTTTGAGTTTATGTTGAGATAGTTCAGTTTTCATTCATTCCTTTATCTCAAGCCTAATTCGTTTTTTTGATGGCAGGGTCTTATTGTAGACAACAAGATTCAGAGATGAATTATATCATTCAAGCACTTGCTTTTCAGAGGTGTTGATCTATCTTTGATACTCTATGTAGACTTGTCTATTTGTGAATTAGTTTTCATGACTGACAAAGGCTATTGTGCAGAGTCGAGTGGGCAACAATATGTGGTAAGTTGGTCCAACTTTTACAGTTCAATTTTTTATTTTTTGTCATAGGTCCTTGTGTATGTTCCATCAAGGATGTCTAAGTTTGACTTTGGTCCAAAAATTCTTTACGAAATTTTGTAAAGAGAATGACTCTTTGGTGAATTGGAATGAAATAAAGGATTGTTTTATGTCTCATCTGTCTTTATTATCATCTTGGTGTATTTTCTTCTATCTCTACATTTATTTCAACAACCGTTATATTCATAAATAACGAATTTTCCAATAAGATTTTATTTATAAAAGGACTAGCCTAAGCACTTGTAATCAATACTTGTGAGTTAGGATATTAATTTTGATGGCTATAAACATAGGGTGACATTCTCGTCTATTTTTCTTTATCCAAGAAGAATTTGAAAATGATTGAGTAAGATCATTTCATTTTTTTCTCTACAGTACTGAGTTGTGTAAGTTGAGTCTTGCATTGTATAGTTGGGTCTCTTGTTGAGTTGTAAATCTATTCAGTTGTTGTTGATAACCAAAGGATTGTAGTCCATAATAAAAAGAAAATTGTACATACAGCTTGTGTTCTTTGTGTTCCTTTTGGTGATGACTTATTGATGATATATGTTGTTCATATAGGTTCACATACAACTGATTATAAATGAAAGTAATGAGTGTTGATTAATTGGTGATTGCTAGATAATAATTTTTGTGAAGGGAATTTTGAAAAAGAGCTCTACACTGATTCACCCCCCCCTCTCAATGTGCTTGGTGTGTCCAACAAGGGTAAATAAAGAGGTCACATTGGGATCAATGGAGTAAATAACTTGCTTCATTGGCCTTGGTGGATTGGTATGCAAGTATTACAAAAAGTTTCATTAGACACTTGGGGATCACTTGGGAGGTCATACCTCGATCTGAGGAACCTCTAAAGGGGATTTTAGGTTTCGACTCTTCCCTTGCATATATACCTAGTTATCGATTATTTCCCTAGGCTTGGGTGTTGTAAGTGGTAACCTTAGAGGCCATAATATTTATGGTTCCTAAACAAGGTGACAATGGAGGGGAAAATCTATGTTGTACCTAGGTCATATGTTGCTCAAACCCACTTGGGCTCATTGGAGGGTAACCCATGGTTCTTATGTGTGGGAAATTGCACTAGGAAATAAGTTTGTTAAGGAGGTTGACAACGTAACTAGCCCACCCTCTCTACCCAAACCCTTTTTACAATTCTCTCATGATGTTGGATTTCATCATCAACTAATGCATCCACTGTGAAAAGTTTTGTTTGCATGATTTTCTTCATAGTTTTCTAGTTGTGTGTTGTATGTTTTCTGAAGTGGAATTTAAATTTTCTACCCTTATGGTTGTCTTCCTTGCTTACGTAGTATGTAATGATTGCCTCCTAAATATTATGAAGAAATACCTCCTCATTCACCAGAATATTCTTCTCGTGGAGATATTGTTGACGAGGAAAATTACTCTAACAATGGGAGTGCTTCTAGTCCTTTGATTGAATGTTCGGAGGGAATTATCACAACTGTTGAATAATTTCTTATACATCCTACACACCCACTATTAAATAATCCCCTTGGTCCACTTTTACTCCGATTAAATTATTTAGGAGAAATTGCAACTAAAGATTATCCTAGATTATTGTCAAGGCCATTTGAAGAAGAAAATATGGAATCATGACAACCTAATCAAAGTGAAGGATTCACAACCCATGTTCAAACCTCTAGCATACCAAATCCATGTAGAACTCTAGTTATTCATTTATGGTGAACTCCCTCAGGTCGTGATATTTTTAATAGTTTGGGTATCAACCAACCGTCTTTTACTACACCACTTACACATGTTGTTACTAGTACAATCACTGCATCCTCAAACATTTTCCTTGGTCATATTGTGGGAAAAATAGGTAATAATACTACTATCTCAACTCAATTATCAAGTGGGACAGGTCATTTCCTTCCTAGTCATTTGAATAGTGCCATGACGATTGCACAAACTCTACCTTTTCAAGATAGTATTTATTATACATCTCAAAATCTCATTGGAACACCACTTCTTCCTAGAGAAGGTCAATCACTTCCTCCTGTATATAGTTTTGTTAGTGGAAGAGTTCCTAATCCTACTCATATTTCACTAGGATTATCTAACCCTCCTGGAGGAAAAAGTTGTCAACATCCTTCGAGATCATAGTTTCTTGTTGGGACACAAATTCTGTTTGGGGGGATACCATTAGCTAGAGGAAAAAAGCATGTTATGGGTTGAATTTTTATTGGATCACAGTTTATAGTACCATATTGGAATCTTCGAACAAAACAACATCCTAGGGGGAAATATACATTCATAGGCCTGTTGATGGGAAAAATTGACCGCTCGTCAACTGGAGGGGTGGATCTAGTCCGAGGTTGTCTAAATAACCCAAGCCGTTTGGATTAATCCACTCCGACGGGTTTAGTGGCTCCGTTAGCCGATCTAAGTCCTAGGAAAACGAAAGAAAAACTATGTTAAAGAAGCTAATCTAAGTAAAAAACAACTTCTGCAAACTATATACAAATCTAATACATATATACAGTTTACTAACTAATATTATAAAACAATAATTCTACCTATTAAGTGTTCAGTTATCAATACAATTAAATCTCGATTATATATACAGTATTTACATAATACAAATTTTGATCGAAATCTACAAAATCATCTGTGAATTGTCTTATGACAACAAAGCTAGCATTTTTGGATTTTTATAACTTTTATGAAATAGAAATAAAACAACAACTATCTAAGTAAGCAATAAAAGTAATAATTTGTACTATGCATCTATCTAAACTACAGAGAGTTCTCAAATTGATTGACTATTGAATTGCAAATAAAAAACTGACCTGAAGTAGCGTTTCCTATTTGTCCTATGCACAGTACTCGATTTAGCTGTTTGATGGGGGAAACCCACACTAGTTTTTGCAAAAAGCTTCTCGTAAACAGGAAGCATCGATGCTCTTGAATATGAATGACAGAACAAATAAGAGATATAGAAACAACAATTTTATAGTTTACAGATCATCACATTAAGATAAATCCTACTGCGAAGATATGTACATAGCTGCTCATTTAACAAAGAAGATTAACCTTCTATTCATTAAATTAAAATAGGGTAATTGCTGTGAGTAAAATAAGAAACATCAAATATGGACAATACTTAAATCATATTGCATCAACCTATAACAAATCTTGATATCTAAAGTAGTCAATAATTTGATTACAAATT
>CBVK0102679838.1:0-14489 GCA_900067695.1 Picea abies | reverse complement strand
GGGGGGGGGGGGGAAATAAGGCCTCTGGGCCCTAGATAAAGATTCTACAAACCAAGGGGCACTAACAAGGCCACAAACCAAAAAACATGCCCTATATAAGAGAGAATTATCTTTAGAGTGTGATATGGGTTCCAATATAGGGCTTTGTGCACTCAAGATGGGTTTTAGAACTTCGTTGGGGGAGAAAGTGAGGGAATTATACTCCAAATTTATATTCTTTAGCTAATGGGTGATGGTCAAGGTCATGAACCACAACATAGACCTTTAAAGTGGATATTTCACATACAAGTGGGATATGGGCACAATTATGAGTTTTTTCATAGTGGGGATGGTCTTAGAACATTGAACATAATCAAAAGAAGAAAACAAGGGTATTACACCATAAATGGATCTATAAGGCTCACTGGCCATTATCATGACCTCAAACAATAATAAACACTCTTTAAAGATGATCTTTGGCCTCCTAGTGGAATATGGGTACCATTATGAAATCACGTGTGTTAGTGATTGGTGTATTAAGGAATTAATCATGGTCAAGGGAGGAAAATAAGTCTACTTAGTCCTTGATAAAGCATCTAAGGATCAAGGGCCATAAATAATTCCTTACACTACATAACATGTACTCTATAGGGATTCATTATCCTTTGAGTGAGATATGCATACCATTTCAATGTTTTGTGCATTAGTGATGGGTATTAATGCCATAACTATGGTTAGGGGATAAATCCAAGGAATTATATCTTAACCTAAGTTTCTTACAATAATGGGTCATAATTAAGGACTTGAGTTACAACAGTGTCTGTCTAAAAGGGATATTTTGTATATGAGTGGGACAAGGGTTCCATCAGGATTTTTTGTATAGTAGAGATGATTCTCAGGGTATTCACCAAGATTATGGGAAGAAAATGAGCTCCTTTATCTATAAATTAATCTTGTAGGTGTTATGTGGAACGAAATATTCCATAACGCACAACAAAACTCTCCAAAAATGATCTTGTGTCCTTTACTGGATAATGGTACTATTAGGATGTCTTACCCATAAGACATGGCTCTCAAGCATTTGGTCCAAAATAAAGTTTCCAAGGCGATGGTCCCAAAACTAGTACTTAAACAACCATATAGACCTAGCTCATTGGCCTCTTGATGGGATATGTGCATCATTAAGAGATTTTGTGTATTAGGCATGGGTCTCACATTGACCCTCTTCAACAAAGGAAAAAAAAGGGCAATATGATCTAAATTAGTCTCTTAGGACTAATAATGTTTTTCCTCTAAATGATATATTAGCACCATTAGAAAGTTTTATACATAATGGATGTGTCTTTATACCTTCACCATGAGCCATTACAAGGTGATTGGAAATAATGGAGAAATTAAAGGGTCCTAGGACCTAAATGAAGACTTTAAGGTTCATGAACCATGAACATGTGAACCCCTATAAATGCCCTTTAGAGTGGATATTTTCCCTCCAATTGGGATATGGGTGCGATTAGAAGGTTTTGTGCACCAAGAGTGGGTCTCTAAGTGTTGACCATGGTAAGGAGAGTAAATAAAGGGACTCAAGTCATATATAAATATTTTAAGGATTTGTTCCATGGACATGACCTTGAAAAAAACCACATAGGCAGTCTAAAACCGACTTTTGATCTTCAAAGGATATGGGAGGCTATATGATTTTTTTCATATTACGGAAGCATCTTGGAGTATTTTCTTCAACTTTTGACCATGTTCAAGTAGGGAAATGAAGGAACATATTACCTATTTGAAATTACATGGGTTATGGGACAAATGGAGGCCTTGAACCATTACATAAGCCCTTTAAAGGTGATCTTTAACCACCAAGTGGGATACACATGCCATTAGGATATGTTTTTTATTGAGCATGGGTCTCAAGGAATTATCCATGCTCATATGTGAGATATTATGAGGTTTTCCACACTATATGGTTCTCGAGACACTACCCATCATCCAAGGATAAATACCAATGTCTTAAGGACTAAAATATTGTTTTATGTTTGATGGACCATGCATCTTGTTTGAAAACATCACACAAGCCCTGTAATTAAATTTTTGAGCTCACAATTTTAATATGGATGAAATTACAAGGGTTGGCATGCAAGGGATCAATATTTTGTATCAATGATAGTCTAAGGACAATAAATAGTGTCTTAGGGACAACCATGTAACAATTTATTGATAGATGAGTAAATGTTATGATTAAAGGTTTAAAGTATGCCAAGGTAGGAGGCTTCTATAATAAAAAAACTGAAATCTTCCTCTCTTAATCTATCTATGCATTATGCAAAGAGAAGGTGAATATTCCTACAAAGAGGCCATTCATAATAACAAGTGGCTTGGATTCTAAAAAAATTGTCATCGCTTGGAGTCATAGCAAGAAATTAGAAGGTAAGACATATGACCATGATCCGTAAAAATTATTTTTTAGGCCTTGGTGGTTGTCCTTCAACCATGGTCAAGACCTTAATACAAATGCCTAGAATTCCAAACCTCTTAATGTCATCCATATTATACTTGCGAGGTAAATATTCCATTCACAAGGTTTGTTTGGTGGTTCTAGACCCTATCCATGGTCCAAGAACCAGAAAAGCATCTTTTAGTACCTATGACATTGGTTTTTATCCTTAGACCATGGGCCATGTCTCAAGAATCATCAAGTGTGGAAAATATGTTAATGGTTCCCATATGACCATGCTCGATTCCTTGAGACCCATTCCTAGTGAACAAAATATTGTAATGGCATATTTATCCTAGTTTGTTGCTAAAGATCCCCTCTAAATGGCACATGTAGTGGTTCAAACCTCCTTTTGTCCTATGAACCCAATAATCTTCATTTAGGTCCATATATGATTTTAGGGGATAAATTTCACCAAAGGGATAATTTTCCATAGTTTTTCCCAAAACAATATTCACCAATTTCCATTTCTTCTAAAAAGAATTCGCCTAAATTCCATAGAATAAAATTATTTTACCTTAAAAATTGTCAAACATTTATAGAAACTATATAAAATCCTTACTAATTCGAATATTTTTACAAAATTATCGCCAAACATTTTACATTTTGCATATTAAGGACAAGTAAGATTAGCCCATGTTTCCACATTTTAATATAAATTTCCATCCTTAAAATTATCCTTGTTTAGGTGATATGGCAGGTTTTTCCATCACTTGACCATACTCATGATGCTAGCATCCATCCAATGTACATAAATCCTCCTATAGTCTCCCATATACCACTCAAAGGTCAAAGATACCTTTCATGGGGCTTATGTGGTGCTCTAAGACCATGTTCATGGACCAAATTCCTAAAATATTTACATAGGACTTGAGGCCCTTTATTTCCTCCTCTTCTCATGGCTAATACCTAGAGCCCCATCCTTGGTGAAAAAATCCTCCCGTTGACACTCATATCCCAATAAAAGGCTAAAAATCAACTCTAAAAGGAATATATAGTGGTTCAGGAACTTGTTCATAAATTATGATATTTAAAACATTCATTTAGGTCATAAAACCCTTTATTTTCTCCATGACCATGGTTAAGGTCTCAAAGCACATCCACTATGTCTAAAATTTTCTAATGGTGTCCTTATCTCATTTATAGGTCAAAGAATCCATACATAATGTCTGCGAGGTGGTTCAAGGTGTAATTAGTGGATTACGATCCATGGAATATTAATTTATATCCTACAACATTTTTATTCCTTAATTGACTATGGTGAAGACCGAAAGACCCATCCTTTATATGAAAAATATCTTAAAGATGTCTATATCAGACCAAGAGGCTAGTGATATAGGTATATGTGTGGTTTTAGGCCTAGTTTATGTATCATGTCCATAGAATCTATGTTTTAGGACAAAGACCTGAGATCCATCTCTTGTGTGCAAAACTGCTTAATGGTATCCAGATCCCACTGAAGGAAATTTGTACTTTATAGAGGGTTTATAGTTTCTTGAGGAATATTTTATGTCCTATAAGACATATATATTCATTTATGGGTTAGGTGCCTTATTTTACTCCCCCAATCATGTTCAAGTCCTTAAGACCCATCCCTACGATGCAAAAAAAAATAAAAAATGGCCTTGTATCCCACTCGTATGCAAAATATCATTTTTAGAGGTCTTGTGCTCCATCTCAAGGCCTTGATCATTTCCTATTAGCCTAAGAATATATTTTTTAAGGTATATAATTCCAAATATTTTTTCCCGAACAATAGTCAAGCCCTTAAGACCCATCCTTGATGCATAAAACATATTAATGGTTCCTATATTTCACTTGAAGGACAATGATCCCCTATAGAGGAAATGTTATGTGAATTGTGATATTGTTTATGGCCCTTGATCCCCAAAGGATTCAACTAGGGATATAGCTATTTAATACCCTTGACTATGGTAAACTCATTGAGACCCGTCCCCAGTACACAAAAAATCCTAATTGCATTCATATCACACTTGTATTATGAAGATTCAATTTAAATGGTATATATTGTGGTTCAAGGCCTTTATCATGGCATAGTATTTCAATAATATTAAAATAATCTACAATTCCATCAAATCCTTCCTCAACCACTATTTAATACCCATATCTAGTGTGAAAAACCTCATATTGGTGCCCATATCCCACTCTATGTGAAATGACCTCCTATGCAAGGAATTTTTTTATGTTTTTTTCATTTAATTATGGGAATTATTCATTATTAACTTCATGGAGCTCCTTAATCACCCCCCTACACATCCATTAGCAAGTTATTCAGGCCCATGCCTATTATCCAAGGCATTAAATGAGTAACCATATTCCAATTGTAGGATAAGTCCCCTTTAGAGGCCACATGTGGTGGTTTGAAGCCTTGTTCATGGCCTAGGATCCCCCGAAGCTTCATTTAGAGCCTTGTCTCAATGTTTTAGTCCCTTTACAATGGTTAGTCCCTAAAAATGATCCTTCACATGAGAAACCTCCTAAGTGCACCCATATTACCATTTGAGTTCAAATATCCCCATCAAAAAAATTATTTGGTAGTTTGAAGTGTCGATCATGATCAAGACATTCATTTTATATATTTTTGAAAGTAATATATCTTTATGTAAAAACATAAACACATCATAACATAAATATTTATAGATCTTCAAGACCTTTCCAATGATCTAAAGAACTCAAAAGTGGATGTCAAGGTAGAAATTATATGGAAACATTACTAAACTTTATTTATTTTAATACTAAAAGTAATGCACACACATTTGGGAACACACACATGTCATTATAATGTCCATGTTTCTAAATAGCATGCACATTTCTAATGGCTGTAGGCATTTTATAAATCATCTGCACATTATTTGAAATTTAATTTGTTTTTGGGCATGATGATTTCAACTCACCCATGTGTTTGCATACTCTGTAGATTTCACACACACATATAGTTTATGAATTTTAATTTATGTTTGTCTTGACATATATCAAAATAGTCAAATATAGATATATATTTTCACTCTATATCTTTTTATGTCCTTACCCATTTAGAAAAGGATTATACATTGCACTAATACATACCAATACATAAAACTAAAAAAAAATATTTGATTATTCTATAACAACTTTCATAACTTCAAAAAATATAAAATTAAAATTATTTTTTTTGAAAAACTTGTTGTACACAAGATCAACGCATTTACTACAAATGTACAATTGTTTTTAAGGAAATTCCATCGTTTAGGTACACAACATGAATGGGAACATATATGCATTATATTTTATAGGAAAAATAACATGTAACAATGTTATAAAGTTCAAATTTAGCATGCTCATGGTCAAATCATTAAGACCTATCCCTACGATGAAAAAAACTTATAATGGACCTGTATCTCACTCATATGCAACATATCATGTTTAGAGGTCTTGTTCTCTAGTTCAAGGCCTTGATCATTTGTTGTTAGTCAAAGCATATTTTTTAGGGTCTGATTTGCAATATATTTTCCCCAACCATTCTTAAGGCCTTAAGACCCATCCGTGATGCATAAAACATTGTAATGGTAGACATACTTCACTTTATGGACAATGATCCCCTACAAAGAACATGTTATGTGGATTATGCTATTGTTTATGGCCCTTGATACCTAAATGATGCATCTATAGATAGAGTGCCTTTTCCTCCCTTACCCACGGTTGATGAATTAATACTGTTGATTATGGTCAACTCATTGAGACACTTCCCTACTACACAAAAACTCTTGATTGCACCCATATCGCACTTGTATTACAAATATTCACTTTAAATGGTATATGTTATGGTTCAAGGCCTTAATAATGGCCTATTAGTTCAACAATATTAGTATAGGTCCTAATTCCAACAATTCCTTCCTCAAGCATTGTTCAAGAACCATCCATAGTGCGAGAAACCTAATATTGGTTCCCATATCCCACTCTAAGTGAAATCACCTCCTATATAAGGCATTATTTATGTTTTATGGCCTTATTCATGGCCCTTCATCCTTAGTAGCTTCATGTAGGGTCATAATCCCACACCCACACCCATTTGTAAGGCCTTCATACCCAGCCCTATTATCCAAGGAATTATAGTTGTAACAATATTCTAGCTGGAGGCTAAGCATCCCCTTTAGATGCCACGTGTGGTGGTTTGAAGCCTTGTTCATGGCCTAGTAGCCCTAGAAGCTTCATTTAGAGCATAGTCTTATTTTTTTACTCCCTTTACAATGGTTAGTCACTAAATATTATCCTTCACAAGAAAACCTCCTAACTGCATCCATATTACGATTGGAGACAAAATATCCCCATCAAAGAGATAATTTGGTAGTTTCAAGTGTCGATCATGGTTGATAAATTCATTTCATATTTTTTTGCAAATAACATATATTTATGTAGAAACATAAAAATATCATAACATAAACATTTATATATCTTTAGGACCTTTCCAACCATCTAAACAACTCAAAATTGGATGTCATTGTAGAAATTTATGAAAAAAATAGGAATTTTCTTTTTTAATACTAAAAGTCATTCACACATATTTTGGAAGATAGACATGTTATTATCATCTGCATGCTTGTAAATAACATACACATTTTTAACACGTGTATTCATTCTATAAAACATGTGCACATTATTTAAAATTCATTTTTTTCTTTCCATGATTATTTCTACTCACCCATGTGTTTGTGTATTGATTGTGCAGATTCCACACAAACGCACACACAGATATTTCTACACACCCATGTGTTTGTTTTTTTGTATTAGTGCAAACTATATATATATATATATATATATTTCATTAATACAGAGAAAAATATACAACTACAAAAACTTGTTTGATTATATATATATTTTTCACTAATACAACAAAATATATACAACTACAAAAAATTGTTTGAAATTGTTTGATTATGCTATAACCACTTTCGTAACTTAAAAAATATAAAATAAGTATTTAATTTTTTGAAAAATGTGTTGTGCAAAATATCAATTCATTTACTACTACAACTGCACAATTTTGTTTTAAGTAAATACCATTGTTTAGGTACACATCACATATGGTTTTAAGTAAATACCATTGTTTAGGTACACATCACACATGGGAACACATATGCATTATATTTTGTAGGGAAAATAATATACAAATGTTAGAAATATAAAATTGTGCATGGTCATACAAAATTTTGATAAACAAAAATTATATATTATGGAAGCTAATTCAATACACTTTATTTCGTCTTGTTAAAAAATATTCAAATTCATTGTTAAGGTGCCTCAAATCATCCCTCAAGTTACTTCCCTACCAAAGTTTGGTGGAAACAAATAAAATAATGTATTTCCATAAAAATAAAAATATCAAAAATAAAGAAGAACAAATAGATGTAGTAGAGTCATGGTTTTGAGTATTTATTAGAAAACATCCATCAATTGTATGTAACATCCCCATTTTAGTAATATATAATGTACATACGATGTATGGAAACAATCCCAACAATGTAATATGTAAATATTGTACATCAAGATAATAAAATAAAATATATTGTCACTAATAGAGACATATGGATTCACGGAGAATATTTTTTCATAAGAAAGGGGGGTCCAAGGGGGAATTATTCATGTGTATTAATCCCAAGCCACCATTCTAAAATTATTATTTTGTATGAACCTTCTATTTTACTTTTGGAATGTTTCAAAGCCCCAATAATTGGATATAGGTAAGAGGGTTGGTGTGAAAAGTCACCTCACTTAGTTATTGAGATCACGGGGATGAGTAAAATCAACATTGGGGAATATGAGAGTCAACATGCATGGATGAATGAAAATCCGGATGGGTGTTGTAGGGAGTTTTTACAAAAGAATTGTTTGGGAAAACAAGAGTGCTTTGAGTGCTATATATTGAAGACAGACATAATGAGTTTTGTGGGAAGAATGTTGGAGTTGTAATTGTATGAAGAATTGGATTGTTAGGCCTATACAACGAGATTTTTGTGCAAAAAATATCCCTAGAGGAAGTGAGCTTGTTGTTGGGAGATTTTCCTATTACAATTGGCATTCTTGGAGTACCTAGAATAGATATTTCCTATCCAACCCATGCTAGATCCTTGTAGGGAAGTGGGATAGCCTGAGGGATTGTGTGACATAGAAGGGGATCCCATTCCTTGGGTTGTGCAGGTTGAGGGTAATGAGAGATGGTGGATTGGAATGGATGTAGGAAATAAACTTGCAATGTGTTATATTGAGATATTGATGGACATAATAGACCCACATGAGACATCATTTCTTTTATATCCATAGCCCCATATCGAGGGTGACTAGTTTTTGAGAACTGGAGAAACAAGTCTACAATTGGGTGGAACGATTATCCTTTGCAACTACTTGCACATTCGCTTACAAAGATAAGTCGTTTTTATCTATTTTCATTATTTTTAATTATGGGTTATACTTGTTGTGCAGATTAAATGGAATTGCATTCATGTTTTTAAATATGCTTGCTAGGCACATACATTTTTATCTTTCTAAATACATTTAGTTGAATGGGTATAAATTAAAATTTCTATTGAGATAGTAGCGAGTGTGCCGCATTTTTTTCTTAGATATTAACCACAACTAAAAAAATGAAGCTCTTTAATAAAAATATCAAATTATTTACATGTCAATGAAAAACAAGGAATCTTTCTAATAAACAAGAAGACACTTTAACATTAGTGGTACTCTAGTGGCTCAAAATAGTATTTCATCAACATAAGACAAAATAAATGAAATGATATAATATCTATCTATCCCCCACCCCACACACATATATAATATGATAAACATAAGACAAAATGAATATAATATTATAAAATATAGATAAAAATGTATAAGATGTGTAAATTAATGTATAATCCAAAGGCCATAGTGCAACAAGAATTTGTGTTCAATTAGCGGCCTCCTAGTTTGCAATTTGTTATTTTCAAAGATTTTAAATACTATCTAATATAATATGAATAAACTAAGAAAATTATGTATTAAAATATATTATAATGATGGTTATCATCTAATAAAGTTATATTACAATGCATATGTATTAAGAAAATAATGACGAAAATCAAATTAATAGAAATTTATAATGCAATTTTTTTTTATATTTATTTTTAAGTAAGAATCTATATATTATCTTTCATGAACCAAAATGATAGTAGCGTTAGTGATATCAAGGAATTGTTTGTGCTGAATTGCCCGGAAGGGAAACCAATTCAGCCAGTCTTTTAGCTCTAAAAGTGATTGAAAATTAAACAACATGTATTGAATCGCCTCGTAGGGAAAATGATTCAAATGAACCAGTGATGAAAATTATAAGACCAAAAAATACTAACTCCTGACAAACAAAATGGACAAATTGTGCAAGGTGTTGAAATTGGCCCAAGAGGAGGCTTCCATAAACATTAAAAGTTAACAAAATAAAACATGCAAGCTAACACTTGTGCACATTTCGACTCTCATAGTGTCTGACGTTTGCATTTGTCCACATCGCACTCAAAAATAACCTGGATAGATGGAAAAAACAACGCCTTTGAAGTAGCTGGAGCACTGGTAGCTAGTTCTGGAGAGTGAAGGGAGCTGGGCAGGGACACGAGCGAAGATTCAATTTTCTCCCCTTTCTTGTCCATGTGTTCTAGCCGGAAGCATAGGTCATCCACATCCTTTCTGACTGCAAAGACTAGGTCTTGTAATATCTCCACCGATTCGTAGAATCTTGAGCATGAAGCACAATCTAAGCATAAATGAGTCTGTCCCTAAGGCTCTTCTATTTGAGAGGGGTAATCCTCCATAGATGGAAAAGGGACAGAGAGTGGTGGCAGGGGGAAAAAGGATGACAAGGGGACAAAGGGTCGAGGAAAGGGGACGAAGGGTGGTGTCAAGGGGACGAAGTGCTGAGGTGAACACACAGGAGGACTGAGGTTGGCTGTGAATATGAGGCCAAATCCTAGATCAGATCACGAGAGACACCCAGAGAGTTACCATGGAGATAAATCCACTCCAAAAGACAAGCACATGATGAACATAGAGGAAGAATACCACTCTGAACTTGAGAGGACTGGGCAAAGGAGGGGGGAGAGGAGCTAGGAGATGAAGCAAGGAAAAGAAGGGGTTGACTGGCCATAGCCACTTTGTTTTGATACCATATAGTACCTCACTTTGGCTTCCCTCAAAATCGAGGCATATCCAACATGGGATAAGATTAAGGAAGGGCAGCAGGGGATGGCCAGGTGGAGAGAATGAAATACAATGTTGATAATAAGAAAACGAGCCACCAACGGAAGGTAAAGACCAGAGAGGCCTACAAATTGAATAGGTTGCAAACAATAAAGAAAGAGGCATGATGTTCCAACTGAGGAGTGTCTCCATAATAAGAAAACTAGATATGAATTTCACATGCACGTAGAAATGATGTCCATCGTCCTTCCTCCATCGCGAGGATGAAAATCCAAAGAAGGGAACTCTAGAGAATTTAGTTAGGATCTCACAGAAATGAAGGCGGTCAATAGTCACCAAGGGGTAATAAAGGAAGGGGGGATGTTGCATGTGCTGGTCACGTGGTCTATGGAGAGGTGGAAGGCACTATCTTCTCCCATGGACGTGTGGATCCTGCTGACACCCTATCCGAGGTATACTACAAAAATATTATAATGCATATATATTAAAAAATACAATGAGCCACAAATTAATAAATGTATATGAATAGTATAAGATATGAAGATTGCACTTATCAAAGAATAAAAAAATGTTTATTAGTTAAGAGAAGAAGTGAGAGAATTAGTTTTCATGGGCTAAACTTAAAATATTGCAATTTGCACACATGGTCACAAGAATCCATTCTATGCTTATATAGGGATTGTGAGGTTTAACTATACCCTTATATTTCGTGATACTCATTTCAAAAATATCCAAATTAGATTTACCAAATTTTAAGGAAAAGGTCAAATTTATTGCATGTCATGCTCCATATATTTGTTTAGCCACCAAAATGGAGAAATGAAAAAATATATATATTGTATTGATGATGGATCTAGAATTATATGGCCAAATACAATGGGTATTATATCTCGTCATATTCACCAAATCACAAAATTGTTATTGAAATATTACATGGTAACCAAGGATTTGATCATTGAAAATTGAAAAGAAATCCTAATTTAGTATACATGGGATATTTCTTACAAAAGGAATGATAGTTAATCCTTGTAAAATTGATTTAAATCTCTCCAAGCTCTCATGCCTAAGATAAAACCTGATGAGTTCTTCATGTTTACAATTTATACAATTACCCATCATGAGAATAAATTATGTATGGCTTCATATCACCAAGAATGGCCAATTTATTATGTTTTTTTTGCATGTTTAGGTGATGAATAACATGGCCATAATACCCATGAAATAAAACATTTCATTCAATTAAGGGTATTAAATTTGATCATTTATGAAGAATGGTACTTATTTCCAATGTGCACATAATTAAGTAGAGACCATAACTACTTACAGTTAAAGTATTCCAATTGAATAAGAGGCATAATCCATTTGCATCCATTTAGCATAATCCATTTGCATCCATTTAAATAAAGAAACAACACAATACGTTCCCAAAATGTATTAAAATCTATCGCTCTTGATAGAAAAAAATATAACAAAATCCTTGGAAATGCATGATATTTTAGAAACATCGAGGACCTACTTGGAAAATTAAATATGAAATTCATAAGAAAATTTAACAAAATCCTTGGAAATGCCTAATATTTAGAAATATTGAGGACCTAATTGGAAAATTTAATATGACATTCTTATGAAAAATGCAAGGTTTCATTCTCTACACATGTAGTGACTTGGAGGATTTTTAGAAATATTTAAACTAGGAAAAGTCCACTTTGGAAACCCAATTCATGTTTTTTTTTATTATTATAACATCATTAACAAAAATATTGGCCAACTCAAGAAAGGATCCCTTATGTCTCTGGACGTAACACCTTTATTAGATTTTATAGATTTCAAATAGTGTTCCATATAACTATGAGCTCTAATTTTCCATTTAGATGTTCACACCATGTGTCATTATAAAATGACTAGAATTCAAGTAGGAAAGGAAATCAATGCAATCAAGGCTTGCAACATGTTTCATGTTTTCTAAGGGGACCAAATTTTTCCTTTGTTGTTAACTCTTCCTTGGTAACTTGAAAGACCAAAAAACAACACCATAAATGCATAATCAAGTGTGGTTAGATATCCTCATTAAAAATTTCAATAGAAGTTGAGCACAATATGTACTTGAGAACCATATTTCTTTCAGATTCTTTGATACCCAACTTGGTGCTAAAGGTATGGAAGAAATTTTTGAACTCTGGCACTGTATGGTACCTTTCATGTTGTAGTGTGGTCCATCTCATGTACTGGTCATCATATATTCCAACGGGTTAGTATTGTTCCTTCATAACATCCCTCAAAGAATACTAAGTGGGTGCGACCGCAAATATTGTGGATTCCTCAGTGGAATTTTTCTCATAGTAAGTCTCCCACCAATCCTTGACATGGGGGACAATCTTAAGAAGCACAAAGGTAATATTTTCTCTATGATAAAAATTATGGAAATAAAAATACCCTTCTAGCAGATTCAACCATTTATCTAGAACATCCACATCTATCTGACCTTCAAACAAAAGAATATCAAAACTCACTTTTAACTTGAAGAGGGTTGATCTAGGTGGATATTGGTGGAAACCAACCTTTTCCAACTGGCTCAAAACAATTTTCTTTCAATTTTGGTAATTTACTATTTTTAGTCGTTTTTCACTTTTAGAGCCATTTTGAGGCCCTAAACGAAGTTTTTTGGAAAAATGGGGATCAATATGGAAATTCCTTCATCATTGTCTACAAAATGAATCTCCTCGACGATACCTTTCCAACGGGCTATCATACGCCTAAAACAAAGATCGTATGCAAAAGTTACGACCTCGGGAAGTTGATGTACTAACTTACCCAAACGGGGCCCGCATGAGTTTTGGCGCTTCATCTCCTCGGGTTAGGTTTTTGGATGTATAGGGTTTTAGGAATTACTGTTTATTGTAAAAATTCCTTCAGAGCCTCATTTTAATCATCTTCTTGTGAATGAGTGAAACCGTCACATCTCTTCTCAGAGATAAGCTGCCACCATTCCAACAATCTTGTTTCAGCTGCATTTTACAGTTTCATCTTATTTCCTTATTGAATAGAAAACTAGTTTTACTCTATCTTTGTTACTTTTTGTTAAGCACCTATTAATAATCTGTAGTCATTTGATTTTTCTCATAAAATATGGATCAGTTTTATCAAAGTGGTTTTCTCCTTTCCATCTTAATGCATGTCCCCAATGAGGTCTGAGTACAAAGAGTTGGGTCTTGAGATTGCTTCTCTTGAGGACAAAAGCTCTTGCATGCCCAAGAGACCTCTCATGGCAGGAGAAAATAAAGATGACAGGACAAGAGATCCTTTCAAACTTTTGATTGAGGAATCCCTCACTCAACAAAGGAACAAGATGATGGATAGTTTCGTGCAAATTCTTTGGCGGTTACCAACATGCGACACATATTCTTCGAGCGGAAGCATGACCCTCTTCAAGGTAGAAATAAACTTTGATATTCCTATATTTGAAGGTCAGATAGATGCAGATGTTGTAGACAAGTGGTTGAATCTACTAGAAGGGTATTTTTCTGTCCATAACTTTTTGAATAGAGAAAAGATTACTTTTGTGCTCCTCAAAGTCGTTCCGCATGTCAAAGATTGGTGGGGAAGTTTCTGTGATCAAAAGGAAATAGAATAACCCTCATTATTTATAGTCACATCCACCTCGGAATCCTTCAGGGATGTTATTAAGGAACAATACCACCCTATTGGAAGTTATGATAACTTGTATACCAAATGGACCACACTGCGGTAAGAAAGAGACCAAGCAGTGTCAGATTTCACAAATATCTTCCATACCTTG
>CBVK0102679803.1:0-14935 GCA_900067695.1 Picea abies | reverse complement strand
AGTCCACCTTACATTGAATGGCCTCCACTACCTCTCTAGCTACCTAACAATTGTGTGTTAAACATTTTCTCCTAAGTTCAAAACCTGAGTTGACTTGTTGTGTTTTTTTAATGGAAATAATGAAAGTATTTTTGGTGATTTTTTTGGTTTAACATATTGTAATAGTGCCCCCAGTGTAAAGAACATTCCATCGATGATTTTTCTCATTAATGGCAATGTCTACCTTAACAATATAACTTGGATTGATTACTGATCTCCCTATAGTTCTTCACATTGGAGATATGTTATTATATGAATTTTATTTATATTAGATGATTAACAAGATTTGGTCTTTCTTTAATTCTGTAATGTAATGGGTTGTAAGTTAGTAAATGTGTTCATTATATATTTTTTAAATAGGAATTGGGTTTCTTTAAATTCCTTAAACTGGTTGTAAATTAACATTTGAGTGCTTTATATATATTAAGATTGGGCCTTCCCTCATTCCTTTATAATTGATATGTAAGTTGACATATAAAGTCTTTATATCTTACTTGGTATGTATGATCTTGTTTAATTCCTTTAAAATGGATATGCAAAGCAACTTGAATCCTTATTATTTTGCTTATCATGATCGGTTTGCTTATATTATTTTAGAATGATATGTAATGTAGCATTGAATATTTTTGTATTGCTTACGAAGATTTGATATTCTTATGGATCCTTACAAATGGACTTATAAGTTAGCATTTAATTCCTTTATTTGAATTGCTTAATAAGAATTTTGTCTTCTTACAATTCTTAATAATGGATGTGTCAGTTAGCAATTGAATTCTTTTTATATTGCTTAATAAGATATTCTTTATATAAGATACATAGTTAAGCTACATGAAGTTTGAAGTTTGTACCTATTATAGTAGATTGAAGCTTTGATAAATGATGCTTGACTTGAAAGATCTTGACTTTGGAAAGTTATTAATGATGAGTAAAAATAGAACACTATATGTTACTAATATTTTTACTTATGTTATTGTGATCTTATTATTCTTTATGTATTGTCTTCTTGCGCAATGCACTTAAGGATTGATAAAGTATAGTAACTTATTTTATTGCATTGGAGGAACAGATGGTTAAGTATGGTTGATATATCCATTCTTGATTGTGGTTTATAATTGGATTAACGAGATTTAGATACTTCCTTGTTCCTTAGAATAGTTGCGAGTCATGAGACCTTAAATGGTCAAAATCAATCGGTTGAATCCTTGACTTCAGCATTGATTATGTGTCTTGGAGGTCCTAACCTTGCAAGATAGATTGGTCGAGTATTTCTCGAATATATATATATATATATATACCTCTTTTTTTAAACACTATTTGTTGTCATAACGAAGGAGACATTACAACTGCGAAGAATCTATTCATTTTAAATTTTTTTAAATTCTTGATTGTTGCGAAGGATACAACTTCCATACATACAATGACTTCATTGATGTGACCAGTGCATTATCTGGATTTGGCACAATTGGGACATCCGATGACAAGAAGAGAGAAATTGAAGCTTTCTTCGGCAACATTTCTCACGAGACTTGCAATATGTTTGTAATATTATTTTTTACGTAACCTCAAAATTTATAGATTTATGATTTCATTTTAGAAATATCAGATTGACAGAATTGTGCTACGCGCAACAAATAAACAAGAGCCACTATTGTTCCAATAATACGAAATATCTTTATGCATCCGAATGTTAATACTATGGTCATGGCCCTTTGCAACTCAAAGGGTATGTATATAGGTTTATAAGCAAGAAATTATAAATTATTTTCTGAAATAATGTTTAATTTGAATTCTTGGTGACCATTTGATTTTTGTGAGTAACTTTTGCAGAAATGAAAACTATGGTGCATCTAGAGCTTACCTCATGGAAGATTGGGATCTGGATTTGAAATCTGAACAATAATTTCCACACTTCTATTACATGTATTTGGGGATTCAATGCAACCGTTGAAGCACTCAATAGAGTCAACGAACCAGTAGAATGTAATGGTGGAAACACTCACGCAGTTAATTACTGCAGCAAACATTACACCAGCTACTATAGTCATCTTGGTGTAGACCCATGCATCAACCTTAGTTGTTAACAATAATTAGACAACACCCCTTTATCTCCATAAAAAAGTTCAAAATAATCAATAAAGTGATAGAGATGAGTGATTAACAGTGATATAGGCTAATGATTACCATTGTTGGTATTAGCAAAGAAGAGAAGGGTTAAATTCATGTGATATTTACGATAACACAAAATCAATCCATCCATCCACCCTTACAAATAATAGAACAAATTTTGCATAGTCGCACAGTTTTGGTTTTTTGGCTTGAATCAAAACTCTGATCTTTTGAACTATGGACAAAAGTATCTAATCAAAGCAAATATACAAAAATATTTCAACACGTCCTTTTTACCCATCTCAGCGAATTCCCTCTTTGCACTAAAAATTATTAAATCTCAAACACTTTGATCTCTGGATTACTTCTCATGCAAGAAATTTTATACGTCCTCTAATTAAAACGTTATAAGGTACTTGTTGAATGTTTATAGTTCCTCTAATTAAAACTCTATGCTGGCACTTTGGTTGTCACAGTGAAACATGTCTAGTCTTTTGACTGTAATGACATGTCTTCTTCTTTGGAATTCGTTGGGGGTCATCTTTCTATCTATGAGGTTTCTGGTTGTGATATACATGTTTCTGTCTAGAGGCATCAAACCATACTCTATCCCTAGGATCTATCGTTCCCTTTCACTTGTGCAAGTGGGACTGTTTTTTTTCCACCAAGATTTCCTTCTTCAAGGAGTATGTGTTGATCAGTAATGAAAAGACCAAAGAAATATTCAAAGGTGTAATCCTTACCATGTTCCTTGCATGCTTGTCAATTGATGCAGAAATTTGACACGAACACGTGGAATGGTGTTCGCAAGTTCATCAGGACCATTTCGATGAGTTTTCCATCCTTCTTCTAGTAGTTCTTTCCACATTCACCCAATTTAAATTGGAGTTCTTTGACACACACCAAATAGTCCTCCATTCTTTCAAAACAAAGAGGATCGAGAGAGATCAATTATTTCTTCAACTGCATGTCATCATTCTTGTTAACTTGGTCTATCAACAAATTCATATTCTTCCATACTTGATGAGGGTAGTCAATCACATTGAGGTGAAATTAAATCTCCCGTGAGATGTAGGTCATAATCACCCCTACAACCTCATCCTTCCTTCCATCAACATCGATCTTTGCTTGGTCATATTTTGGATCTAGAATCACAACCTTTGTATACTACCACGGTCCCTTTCTCTTCAGTAGGGTTTCCATACTCAGTGCCCATACCGCATAATTTGATTCATTCAGAACAATAGGATCAATCCTTGATGCCATCTCTGATATATATATAGAAATTGGTCTATTTTAATAAGGTCCAATTAGAAAACCACCAACCCAGAGTCAATCACACAACAAATTTAATTAGATGAAGGCAATGGTGGAAGAGCTTTACAGTGAGAGAGGATTACAGAAGATGATCTTCCTCCTTCTCCACCTCCTTCAGTACCTCCTTCTTCGCCTCCTTCCACACCTTCATCTCCTTCCACTTCTCCGCCCTCATCTTCGCGTAAGAAAACTGCTTCAAAGAAGCCATTATTAAATTTGGATGTCAAGTTTAACTTGCTCATGTATAATGGCGAGCCTAATACAGAGAAACTAGACAATTGGATTCGACAAATGGAAGTTTATTGCCGCGTTCAGTAGATTGATGAATATGAGGTAAATATTCAATTGGCCTCTCTTTTCCTTGAAGGCACACCGTTGATTTGGTGGGAAGGTAAACTTCAAGAAGGTATCCAAATGAGCAGTAAGATTCTCTCTTCTTGGTCAGAATTCAATGCTCCATTAAAGAATTTTTTTTATCCTTTGGCAAATCGACAAAAAAAATTGGAATGGAAATATTTGAGGCAAGGAAAATGATAGAGTGTGCAGGATTTTACTGAGGAGTTTAGGAAGAAATCACTGGCTTTAAATATTTCATTACATTCTATAGAAAACCTTCTGAAATACATTGGTGCTTTTCATAGTTACATTCGTCATACTCCTCTTTTGTTAAATCCCACTGATTTTGATGAAGTATGTGTTCAAGTTGTACATCTTGAGTCCAGGGGAAAATATACTAAAGATGGTTCCTCCAAGGAGTTTGCTCAACAAAAGGGAAGTAAGAACAAGGGAAAAGACAAACATGTAGCTACAATAAAGAATGAAGAAGCAAATCTCACATGTACTCATTGCAAGAAAAGTGGACATGATGAAGATCATTGTTAGAAGATGCATCCTGAATTAAGGCCTAAAAAGTATGGAGGCAAAGAAAAGAAAAATGTTGTTGTCACAATCCAAGAAGATTTGGGATTCGAATCAGGTGATGAGACACAAATCACAACTGTAGGTGTTGTGAATGCAAGCAAGAATGTGTTTATGATGTCTGTAAAAGAAAGTGAAGGATATGATAATGAAATAATCAAGTTATCTCCTAGTCATGAAGTGTTTCAAAATTCTCCAAAGTTGCCACATGAAGGTCACTTGCATGCAATGTTTCCGAAGATGATAAGTGACAAGGATTTTGTCAGGGAGCGTGGGAATGTTGTTAATTCATTGTTAGTAGCATTTATATGTTTGCTACTACTTCTAATATGTTGTGCATGGCCAGTAGTGGAAAATATGAATGTAGATAGATTTGGAAGTGCGAGAATGATTTATTATGTTAGCAACATCATTTTAGCCTTCATCCTTGTTATTCAATTGATTGTAATGAGCCAAATGGTCCAGACATGGGGAAGAGACAGAAGTCAAGTGGGGAGGCATCTCCCTCATTTAATGTAAACCTTTTGGAGGTCCAAAAGCCTCTTAGTGGGGAGGAATGATCCAGGAGGATCGAGGAATGCTCACAGAGGTATAGGAGGATCCAAAATGCTCACAGGGATCTAGACAGGGTCAAAATTGCTCAAAATTTGACCATCTCAAAAGTTCTATAAAATGGCATCAATGTGAAGAGCTCACCATCATCTTTCCAATAGTGAAAACGACACATCAAACGAAGCTCATATGCAAAAGTTATGGGCAATCAAAGTTCAAGTCAACCTTGAAAAGACATGTGGCAGGCCCTGAGAGAAACACATGGTGGGCTCACAGGTTGACAAGTGACAGCTCCATATATTGACAAGTGGCACCATATAGGTGACATGGCACATGATTGTTGATATCTAATGTGGTATATTGTACCTCCAGATGACCCAATTACACGATAAAAAGTGGTAGATATAGTCCAACCACAATTAAACACATGGCACAAAAGTAGACCAACCAGGTCTTAACATGTGACAATCCTTCATTAACTTTTATATAGATAATTAATATATATATTAACCAACACCTAAATTCACTTGGGTTCACGTGGAGATTTGTTTATTATATAATATATGTTATATATATTATAACATATCCATTCAAAATCAATGGGAGGTCTCAAACTATATATAGTAAATATATAACACATTTTAAGAAAGAAAATCACGTGGAGTATTTTTAAAGTATATATATTATAATTACAATGCCAAGTCATTGTAACAAATAACAAAAACCCATAAAGGTCGTGGAGAATAAAGCCCTCGACCTCCATGATTTGTGCCAAGACTTTTAACTAACATATTATTACTATGGTTTGCTAAAACAAACCACTATATTTGTAATAAAATGTTGTTGCAAGGTAGCATATATTTTGGGTTTGGTTATAAACCAACCAAACTATATTTAGATACTTATCCAATAATTTTGGGATTTTGTTAAGAGGGGTGGTCTATTTAATGGCACGCTCCTTAACACATTTTATACATAACTTTTTGTGTTTTACACGTAATATTTTTGTGTTACACACAATGTTTTGTGTTTTACACAATATTTTTAGTGTTTTACACAATTTTCTTTTGTGTTTTTGAACACAACATTCTTTTGTACTAAAGTTTTGTTCATTTTGTTTTTGAAATCAAGTTTGTAGTCTTTTGAGAGTTATGGGGTATTTATAGTCATCAGAATCGTTTTTTCGAGACAAAGTCGATGGTGACAATCTTATCACTCATTTGTAAGCCAAAATTCTGCAAATTTTGGATTTGTGAGTTGTAAGAGAGCCTTTGGGCATTTTGTAAAGAAATATATAATGTTTATAGTCATTGGATTCGGTTTTTTGAGACAGTGCTAAATTTGACATTTCTAATTGAGTTTGAGTAACATGCAAGAAGGTCTTAAGGAAACACAATTATTGCTTACATGTGATTCTATATATGCTCATGTATGAATGATTATGCAAGTTATGTTCATCAATTGAAGTGTTTTGGTTAAGTAAGATAAGTCACTTCCATGCTATAAGCATTGTCAATAAAATAATCTTGGAATAAGAAAATGATATCATACTTAATACTATTTGGGGATCAAGTGATATTAGAGACACTCGGTTAAGATCCAGTGGTGTATGATTTCTAATCCATTTTTGGATCAAGTGGTATAAGAGAAGGTTTGACAGGTGAATTCTTACAAGGGATAAACACAAGCATGGTGAAGGAAAAGCAACGATAATTTTAAGGATGGAAATTTATTTTAAAATATAGAAACCTTGGTGAATCTTACTAATCGTTCATATGCCAACTATCAAATGTTTGATGATGTGTTTATAAAAATATTCAAATTTCTAAGTATTTTATATAGTTTGTATAAAATTTTGGTGATTTTTAAGGTAAAATAATTTTATCCTATAGAATTTGGGCGAATAATTTTTAGAATATCAAATCTTTTTGGGGGGAAAACCATTGAAAATTAGTCCATGAGTGAAATTTAGCCCCTAAAATCATCCTTGAGGAAAACTTGAGGTTTATAATCTAGATATTGGTTCAAGGAGTTCCACTCGAAGAGAAGAGATGGCTTCACCAATGAAAATAGTTCCTTATGAATCTAAAGAAGATTTATTCAATGCCTTTAATCAGATAAAGACAATTGTGGAAGAGATTTATAGTGAGAGAGGATTATGAAAAGGAGAAAGTTATGGACAAGTTAAGAAAGAAGATGATCTTCCTCCTTCTCCACCTCCTTCTTCACCTCCTTCCACATCCTCATCTCCTTCCACTACTCCTCTCTCAACTCCGCATAAGAAAATTGCTTCAAAGAAACCACTATTAAAGTTAGATGTCAAGTTTAACTTTCACATGTATAATGGTGACCCTAATGCAGAGAAGCTATAAAATTGGATTCGACAAATGAAAGTTTATTGTCATGTTTAGAAGATTGATGAAGGAGAGGCAAATATTCAATTGGCCTCTCTTCACCTTGAGGGCACATCATTGATTTGGTGGGAAGGTAAAATTCAGGAAGGTATCCAAAAGAGTGGTAAGATTCTCTCTTCTTGTTCGGAATTCAAATTTTCATTAAGGAAACAATTTTATCCTTTCGCATATCAACAAAAAGAAATAATGGAATGGAAATATCTGAGGCAAGGAAAATGACAGAGTGTGCAGGATTTTACAAGGAGTTTAGGAAGAAATAATTGGCTTTAAATATTTCATTACATTCTATAGAAACCCTTCTAAAATGCATTGGTGTTTTGCATAGTTACATTCGTCATACTCTTATTTTGTTAAATCCCACTGATTTTGATGATGTATGTGTTCAAGATGTACATATTAGGTCCATGGTTAAGGATGTTGAAGATGGTTCCTCCAAGGAGTTTACTCATCAAAAGGGAAGTAGGAACAAGGGAAAAGACAAACAAGTAGCTACAATAAAAAAGGAAGAAGCAAATCTCACATGTACTCATTGAAAGAAAAGTGGGCATGATGAAGATCATTGTTGGAAGTTGCATCATGAATTAAGGCCTAAAAAAAATGGAGGAAAAGGAAAGAAAAAGTTTGTTGTCACAATCCAACAAGATTTGGGATCAGAATCAAGTGACGAGACACAAATCACAGTTGTAGGTGTTGTTAATACAAGCAAGAATGTGTTTATGATGTTTGCAATAGAAAGTGAAGGATATGATAATGAAATAGCTAAGTTATCTCCTAGTCATGAAGTGTTTTAAAATTCTTCAAATTTTCCACATGAAGGTCTATTACATGCAGGTGACAGGGATTTTGTCATGGTGCACAAGAATGTTGTTAATTCATTGTTAGTAGCATCTATATGTTTGCTACTACTATTGATATGGTGTGCATGGATAGTAGTGGAAAATATGAATGCAAATAGATGTGGAAGTTCAATAATAATTTATTCTGTTAGCATTATTATTTCATCCTTCATCCTTGTTATTCAGTTGATTGTAATAAGACAAGTGGTCCAAGCATGGGGAAGAGGCATAAGACAAGTGGGGAGGCATCTCCCTCATTTAATGTAAACCTTTTGGAGGTCCAAAATCCTCCCAGTGGGGAGGATTGGCCTAGTTGGATCCAAAGACACTCACTGAGATCCAGGAGGACCCAAAATGCTCAAAGGAGTCCATAAGTGATCATAAATGCTCAAAATTGGATTGTCTCAAAAATTCTATAAAATGGCATCATTATGAAGAGCATGTTATCAACTTTCCAACAACTCAAACGGTTTGCAAACGGATCTCATATGCAAACGTTAGGAGCAGTCAAAGTTCAAGTCAACCCTAAAGAAACATGTGGCAGGGAATCAGAGAGACACATGGCAGGATCATAGGTTGACAAGCGGAGGCTCCAAGTATTGACAAGTGACACCATATAGGTTATGTGGCATGTGATTGTTGGCAGCGAATGTGACAAATTGTACCTCCAGGTGGTCCAGTTACATGATGACAAATGGCAGATATGGTATAATCACAATTAAACATTTGACACATAAGTGGTCCAGTTATATGATGACAAGTGGCCGATATGAACCAATTAGAATTAAACATTTAACACATATTGCTACTACTATTGATATGGTGTGCATGGATAGTAGTGAAAAATATGAATGTAGATAGATGTGGAAGTTCAATAATAATTTATTATGTTATCATCATTATTTCATCCTTCATCCTTCTTATTCAGTTGATTGTAATAAGACAAGTGGTCCAAGCATGGGGAAGAGACACAAGACAAGTGGGGAGGCATCTCCCTCATTTAATGTAAACCTTTTGGAGGTCTAAAATCCTCCCAGTGGGGAAGATTGATCCAGTAGGATCTAGAGACACTCATTGAGGTCCAGGAGGAGCTAGAAAGTGGGGAGGCATCTCCCTCATTTAATGTAAACCTTTTGGAGGTCTAAAATCCTCCCAGTGGGGAAGATTGATCCAGTAGGATCTAGAGACACTCATTGAGGTCCAGGAGGAGCTAGAATGCTCAAAGGGGTCCATAAGTGATCATAAATGCTCAAAATTTGATTGTCTCAAAAATTCTATAAAATGGCATCATTACGAAGAGCATGTTATCAACTTTCCAATGACGCAAACGGTTCGTCAAACGGATCTCGTATGCAAATGCTATGAGCAGTCAAAGTTCAAGTCAACCCTAAAGAAACGTGTGGCAGGCACTCAGAGAGACACGTGGCAGGATCACAGGTTGACAAGTGGAGGCTCCAAGTATTGACACGTGACACCATATAGGTGATGCGGCATGTGATTGTTGGTAGCGAATGTGACAGATTGTACCTCCAGGTGGTCCAGTTACATGATGACAAATGGCAGAGATGGTCTAATCACAATTAAACATTTGACACATAAGTGGTCCTTTATATGATGACAAGTGGTCGATATGAACCAATTAGAATTAAACATTTAACACATAAGTACACCAATTGGGTCTTGACATGTGGTGGTCTCTCATTATTGGATTGGTTATTATTTTGGTATATATGTATATTATATATAATATTTTATATACATTATGTATTTATTATATATATCATATTTATTTAATACATATAACCAATTAATAACCATGCCATATCCATTGTAACCATTATTCCAAAATTTAAGAATTCACGTGGAGTGTGTTTAAAACCTATACTATATATAGTATAATAAAACAATATGCCATGTAAAAAGGAGTCTGTGGGTTTTGGACCATGGATATTTCACCATGGAAACAACTTAAATTAAGTTCCACCAACCAATAAGCCATGGATACCACTTGTTATAACAAACCATAACTAAATTTTATTATGATGCCAACACCCTGTATGTAATGGGATTCCTTCTAAAGCTAGTAATAAGTTACCACTAATTTTGGGATTTTGTTAAGAGGGGTGGTCTATGTAATGGCACACACCACCAACTCATTTGACACACAACTTAATTTAGTAATAAGTTACCACTAATTTTGGGATTTTGTTAAGAGGGGTGGTCTATGTAATGGCACACACCACCAACTCATTTGACACACAATTTTTTTGTGTGTTTTACACAAAACATTTTTGTGTGTTTTACACACAACATTTTTGTGTTACACACAATTTTCTTTTTTGTTTTTTAACACAGCATTCTTCTGTATTAAAGCTCTACTCATTTTCCTTTTTAAAGTCAAGTTTGTAGTCTTTTGAGAATTATAGTGTATTTATAGTCATCAGAATCGGTTTTCTGAGACAGAGTCGATGGTGACAATCTTATCACTCATTTGAAAGCCATAATTCTATAAATTTGAGATTTGTGAGCTGTAAGAGAGCCTTTGGGTATTTTGTAAAGAAACATATAGTGTTTATACTCATTGGATTCATTTTTCCGAGATGGTGTCGAATTTGACATTTGTGATTGATTTTTAGTAACATACAATAAGGTCTTTGTGAAACACAATTATTTCTTACATGTGATTCTATATATGCTCATGTATGAATGCTTATGCAAGTTATGTTCATCAGTTGAAGTCTTTTGGTTAAGTAAGATAAGTCACTTCCATGTCATAAGCATTGTCAATAAAATAATATTGGAATAAGAAAATGGTGTCATACTTAATACTATTTGGGGATCAGGGGATATTACATACACTCAGTTCAAATCCATTGGTGTATGATTTCTAATACATTTTTGGATCACCTGCCTAGACCACGTTATGATCAGAACATCACAATGCATGTTGCACACCTTGATCTGCATGATCTATTTCATAATATCCATCATGATAATGACCCAATGGGTCTTCAATTAATACTCTCAAGATCTAACCAACTTCCATAGAATCCAAGAGATTTGGTCCACATACAGTCATATGTTGTTAGTGCTTGTTTTTCCAAATCCATGTTGTCAAGTCAGTTCGAAAAGGATTCTCGACCCATCTGCCTTCATGTCCAAATCGTAGTTGATTGTTGGGATGGTTGATACAATGTTCGAATATCTTAGACTATTAGTCAAATATTCGAACGACAAGCATGTCGACTATTGGACAAACTAGTGCAATGTGTTGGAGCATCACCTGACTGAATGTATCTAGGTGTAGATCGATCTCTCAACTGACTAAACCAAAGAGATGTGTGATGAATCATCAATGCTTGATGTTTCAACAAAGATATACATTTCCAAAAGACCGAAAAATTAATAATAAAGGGTGTTGAAAGGAAATAACTCAAAAGAAAAAGAAAATCATCTAAGCTCATTACACTAAGTATATACTAAAAATCATGGTGGTTGAAACTAGCCAGAGAAAATAATCAATGCGTAAGAAACCACCTGCCTAGTTCGAAAAAATATTATCCAAAGGAATTAAAGGGAATTGGAGTGGCTTTAATTTCATATGGGAATAAATTTAACCTTCAAATTTTCATTAAAGTTGTGTATGGGGAAACAAGATCAAAAATCAAAACAGATTCAATCAAACATAATTTTCCAATTAGAATCGTGTTGATATGAATATTTAAAAACCGTAATTTCTCATTTCCATCCCAAGAGGAACTAAATACTATCCTTTATTTAAAAGATTCCACTTGTAAGATGACAATATTCTTGAAAAATATTTGACATGGTGAACAATGAATAGAGACAGTGATCTAAAAATTACCCCATCATGTAGAAAGTTTTGAGAATGAAATAAAACATTTTTTCCCATATCAAAATAAATTTTTACTCAAAGATCCATTCGAGGGAAAAATTTAACATGCAATATTTCTATTTCTTTACATCTCTTCCGAGGAATCTATTTACTGATTATCCAATTGTATTAAAAAGAAAAAGAAACAAAAAAACTAATTAAAAACTAGAAATAAAAACGACTACTATGCAAATAAAAGACACTAGCCTATTTTATCCTAGTCCTATCCTACACGACAATGGCTGAAAATAATGAATTATGAAAATTTATAATGCCAATGTATCCATCCATATAAATCCAAGCCTACAAACACATGTTCATCTCAAAAATTTCTTAACAAAACTTGGAGTAAAAATAGGCTACAAATAGGAAAAAATAAATCATTAAAAATTCTATCCACCATATCAAATATGTCACAGTGATAAGTCATGGGAAAATTTTCCGAGTAAGATCCCTCCAACCATGCTTCAATTGTATCATAAAATATGGCATGACTATCATAGAATTGATGAAGGGAGTTTAGGGGAAAGTAACATACCAAATGAGAACCATGCAATCTGTGTGAAGTGTACTTGGTGAGAGAATCTTTTTGTTGATATACTTCTTAATTATTGAAGACAATCCAAGAGAATGAAAGCCTGACATAACCATCGACATAGACCGAAGTGCTTGATTGTCTTTGAAGGCCTCCCTATGCTCAAACTTCAAGCAACCATAAACTTCAGATAAATTTGTGGGATTAAATGATACACAGGTGCTATCACCCACCATGGTATAAGACATATCCTCAAGACAATGGTGTAAGCCACTAATATCAACAATATCAACTAAAGGGTTACTTGAACAAGATGACTCTATTAAAAAAAAAGAAGATGAAATAGAATAAGACATGGTTTGATATACATCTGCTACAACATTTCCTTCAGCCCATGAAAAAGGATGATAAGGCATAGTTGTAATACGTTCATGGGAAGAGGATTTATCCTCTCTATCTTCCATATGAACATTACCACCATCAATTAATTCAAAAAGGTTCGTCCCTACAGAGTTTATCTGAATAAAATAATGGGTTGCTTCTTGCAAGATCAAACATTACAGAGATCACGATATGAAAAATAACAAGTAGAAGAATTAAGAGAATGAAAAGAATCTCTCAAATAATTTTTTTCTCCAAAAGGTGCTTCTTTGAATGGTATTCCCTCTTCTTTAAGCACAATGTTGACTAATTGTGAATCAGTATGCTCTATAATAAGAATGGTTTCACAATAAACACCTTCTTCCTCAACATTGTTTTCCTCTTTCATGAAAAAAAAAGGATTTTTTGCTAAAAGCATTGTTTCTTGTATGTTTATTTCTTCTCCTTGAGTGAAATGATCATCATGTTGTTTTTCTCCTACAAAATATGAGAATCTAAAATATCTTTCAAAACATACTCATGGTTAAAAGAAAGGAGCAAATCGTAGTAATTTTTAGAACAATAAGGTTCAATAAATGATCCAACAACTATAGGAAAACATTATTGATCTCTCTCGGTTAAAATATGAGAGATTATAACAAAATAACAACTCACATCAACATAAATTAATTCCACTTTAGCCATTTGTGAGGAAGGTATAATATTATGTTTTTTCAGATTTCCTTCATTAATTGATTGATCAACGTTCATGTTTTTTTTCCATAGCTTCCTCCATTTTATTGTGATGGAAAAGACAAAATAGGATAATGAGAACCTGACATAACCATTGATGTGACCTTAAGTGTCTCATTATCAGCAGAAAAACCCTCATCTTGGTCAGCTATAGAAAAAAATGAACTCAAATTTTCTACGCAAGATTTTTTTTTTTTTTTTTTTGTCACAATGAAAGAAAGAGGGAATAGAATGGTCTAAGTTTTTTTTTTTTTTTTTTTTTGTCACAATGAAAGAAAGAGGGAATAGAATGGTCTATATCCCCTAGAGTAAAGAAAGATCCAAACATATGAATTCCAGCTAAATAATTAATATTTTCTACATTATCATATAAATCCATATCAACGTGTAAAGGAACATTAAGATGTGATTTAGATTCTTCATACTCCACCTGATCTATTTCATTAGTTAGAGAAATTAAATGTAGAATCAAATCATTGACAGAGGGCCTATCAATCAAACAAAATCTATATAAAAGATACATAAATCTAATAAGAAAGTCTTTTAGAGATTCATCTTTATTCTTCCTAAGCTCTAATATTTCTAAACACAATTCATGATAATTATAATTCTCAAAAGCATGCCAAAATTCATGCATTAATTTCTCCCATGTGTGAATAGAGACAGTCGACAAACTCTCGCACCAGCTCTTCACCTTACCTACAAAAGTGAGAGTGAACAAACTACAAATGGCAGCGTCATGAGAGATATTATGAGAAAAACAATATTTTTATAACTGAAAAATATGTTTAGATGCAAATGTTTCCCCCTCCCCATCAAATTTAAATTGAGACAATAGATGAAAAACATTTCTAGGAGTTTTAAGAGGTACAATACGAGAAAAACATCTCAATAAAAGGATATGGGAATGAACCATTAATAAATAAAAAGAATTAACAATGACAACTCCATAGGGTCAACTTGTCATTTGACCCTCCTTCTAGCCCATTTATATTGACAGGTCCAAATGGCATGTCAAGTAGGTAAGGGAGAATGCTTGATGGCAGGTCCCAATCAGACCTACTCTCGTTTGGGGTAGCATTTTTTACCAATATGTGGGCTTGGTTTCCACTTTGAATTAAAAGAAGAAAAAGGGAAAGACAATGAACTTTCCCCCAAAGAACTGTAGATTTTAACCTTGTACAATATTTTACTGCAAATAGATTTTCAA
>CBVK0102679801.1:0-16009 GCA_900067695.1 Picea abies | reverse complement strand
GCAGAGAGAATGAAAGTGCATTCTCTCGTGTAACGTGGCTCGGCATGGGTGGTCGGGGATGTTACAATATGGTATCAAAGCTTAAGTTTTCAACACTGAGCCTGGATGGGCAGAGTAAGTTGAGTTGAAGAGAATTTTCATAGAGGATTGATTTTGAAGTGGTCAAATTTCGCGTTGTAGAGCGTCGATCGTAAAATTTAGAAGCAACGATGCAAAATTCAAAAAAAGCCCTAATTTCTGTTGTTAAATTCATGGGAAAATCGAGAAATTTGACCAAGTGGTATGATGTTACTGGTTTAATATATTCTCTATCAAATTCAGACCTGGAATTGGTCGAGTTGAAGTTACAATGAAACCATGATAGATGGAGCGAGATTAGTAGATAAAATTCTCAATTCGTGAATTGATTTTGGGTAAATTCGTTCCAGAAATGTCAACCACAACGATTTGTTGTTGCAGAGGTTGAACTGGTGTTATCGGGGTTAAATTGAAAGAATTTCATAGTTGCATAATGTCTATGGTAAATTGGGGAAAAAGTTAAGAAAAAGCCCTAATTTCTTCAGCGAAATTCATGAGGAAATGGGTGTGCATAAAAATTAGTGTGCACAAGTGGGAGCACTAAAAATGCATAATGCGAAGTGAAAATATTGTGATATGTAAAATTTGGTGCTGCACGGAGAAATATTGACATGCAGAAGTGTGTGCTAAATTTTGGTGTCGCACAAAAAAATGTTGGTATGTTGGTGTGTGCACTAAATTTTGGCGTCGCACGAAAAAATATTGGTGTGCGGGTGCGCGCGCTAAATTTAGCATTGTGTGGTCTGCATACACATATTAGGGTGTGTGCGGTGCACACACACATAATAAAGGCACGTTTTGTGTGCGCATTATTGACAGAGTGCAGAGAAACTTTGTTGGTGTGCGCAAAATGTGGGTATATATTGTTGCGCGACAGTTTAGTTAATGGTGCACGCAGAGTATTGGTGCGCGGTTGGGACGTACTAAAATTTGGCATGGTGCAGCGCATAGAGTGAAATGCACGTGGAATATCAACTTGCGTTACTAAAAGTACGTGCAGTGGGTAATAGTGCAAGAACCAAAACTGTGTGTGGTGGATATTGGCGCGCGACACAAAAGTAGAGTGCGCAAGTTATTGGCACGACAGAGAAGTGATGCACAGTAGTTATAGGTGTGTGGAACACGATTTATCTTGTGGTGTTGTTGTGCATGCTAAATATGGGTGTGCAGGTTGAAATTTTTGTGCGAGGAGTCATTTGGATGGTCAAAAACAACAGAAAACTAGCGAATTTCTGCGACATTTTATACTATTTGAACGTCATCTTTTTGCAGTGCATTTTTTAGGGCCTTAACAACGTTTTTTGCTACTCAAAAACAATGAGAACAGAGTGTGCCAAAGCATGCTATGTCTCCCCAGCTCAAATAAAATATCTCGGAGAGATATTTCTAATTGTGTAAACCATTTGTCAAATAGAGCTTTTATGAGAAAGTTATAGCACAAACAGTAGAGGGTAAATTTTAAGACCCATCTAACTTCAAAGAGCCATAACTTTCTACTCTGGAATCAGATTGAGGCACAGGGGTAGTCAATGGAAATATATTGAACCATAGAGGACAGTCCTAGAGATGAATTAAATTTATGGGCATGTTAAACATGTTTAATATGGAAAATAAGGAACCTCTAGCATTCTAGACCAAAAACACGAATTGGTCTAAAACTTCAGCAGGTTGTAACTAGCAGCCAAGAACCCAGAAAAAGATGAAACTTGGGCAGAGTGTCCATAATATGTATATGAAGAAACCCAATTGAGAGTCTATGGAAACTCCAATGAAGTAGGTGCCAAAATTCATAATTACAGTGCAAAGTCGCGCCAAGTTGAAAAATGAACAAAAAAAAAATAATGAGCAATTTTCAAACAACCATAACTTTCTGCTCAAGACTAGGAATTGAGCATGGGAGAAGGAATTGGAAAGGTATTGGATAGTGGAATCTAAATATCCACCCATAAAATTGATCTAGGTATTCAATTTTCCAAGAAATCAGAAGAAAGAATCATGATATACTATTGAACCAGAATGGTTCATATTTTTCATGAAATTGTTGAGTCAATTAGCCTGACAAAATTTTGTTGGCTACACATTTTCTAGAGTTAACAACAATTAGATAAGATCGGGATCGACACAAAGTCTAGAGTAATGGATGAGGCACAAGGGAATTACATCTAGGAAGATGAAATCAGAGGGATGGATGTCCATTTGGAAATTGAAGGAACAAACTCCAATGGACATGAAGAAGGAAGGGATGAAAACATGAATATGGTAGAGACCATTAAAAATTGTAAAAGGATATCCAAATCCATAAATATGATAATGAAAGGCTCATGAGAGACAAGGAGTAGCAGGATTACTTCAACATGAAGTTAATGCAGAGCTTGAACAAAATAGAAAAGAAATTGGATAGGGAGAGTGGCTCAAACAAATTAGGAAGTCGCAAGTCTCCTAATGAGAAAATAAGAACAATAAGTGTTAGTAGACATCACCACCACTCCCCAAGGCATTCCAATAAGAGAGCACACAACATCTCAAGTCCATCCCCTGTTAGGAAGCATAAGGGGTCTGGGGTGGATGAGATACGAGGAGAAATGAACAAAATCAAACCTCCTACATTTGATGGTGAGCACAAGAAGGATGAAGTGCAAAGACATGGCTGCTAGGCATGAGAAAGTATTTTCAATTGCATAATTATTCTTCTCATGCAGAAGGTAAAATTGCTATCTATCAACTCAAGGGAAAGGCATCCATGTGGTGGGATAAACTTGTGTAGGTGCAAGACATTAAAGAGAAAAGTGTTACTTGGAGGGAATTCAAGAAGTATTTTGAGAACAAATACTTGACTAAGAGATATATGACAAGAAAATGAAAGAGTTCTTTGAACTCAAGCTTGGGAGTATGACCATAGATGAATATGAGAGAATGTTTTTGGAACTATTGAAGTATGTCTCTTTCATCAAGGACGAGACAATTAAGATTCAAAGGTATTTGAGTGGATTGCTATGATTCATCAGTGACAAAATACAGTATGATGATCCCAAGACATTGGAGGAGACCATAAGGTGAGCTAAATGACTATATGATCAACAAAAAACAAGGCCAAATTTTCAAAAAGCTTGGGAAGGAAAAACAAAATTCAAGATGGATCAGAGGAAGAAGGGAACTAAGACAATATTATTCAGAAATAATACTCAGGGACAACCAACTTCTAGAGAACCCAGAACGATTGAGATAGGGAGTCAAAGGTCAAGGAAACCACCTACTCAATGTTGGGGTTGTAAAGGAGATCATATGGTCAGAGATTGTCCTCGCAAAGGTGAAAAGGTCAAGATTGTTCACAATGTACAACAAGCTTAAACAATGGAGGACATGGAGAGAAATGTGCCAAGGATCTATGCAACTCTGGACAACAAGCAAGCAAAGTATCAATCACATATGATTGAAGTGGAAGGTATGATCAACAACCAAACCATTGCTATTTTAATTGATTCAGGAGTTAGTCATAGTTATGTAGACCCTAAGTTGGTGGAAAATTTACATTTGCCAAGAAGCAAGCATGGAAAATCTTGGTTGGTGCAGCTCGATAGCAGATCCAAAAGAAACGTTAATGACATGGTTAAGTCATGTCTTATGGACATGAATGGACTAAACACCGGGGAATATTTGAACATCTTGCCTTTAGGTTCCTATGATTGTCTAATTGGGATGGACTGGTTGGACCAACATCATGCTATCCTAGATTGTCATAACAAGGAATTTACTTTCTTGGATGAGGAAGGGAACATAAGGAAAGTGCATGGAATTCCCAGGGCAGTGACCATCAGAAAAATTTCAGCATTGCAGCTGAAGAAATGTTACAGAAAGGGGTGTCAAATATTTGTAGCTCATATGGAAGAGATACCTAAAGATAAGTTTCGAAATTTGGAAGATCATGCAGTTTTGGAAGATTTTGAAGATGTGTTCAAGGAGGTACCGGGACTACCCCCAAAGAGAGATATTGATTTCTATATAAATTTAATTCATGGAGCAACTCTAGTGTTAAAGACTCCTTACAAAATGAGTACACCAGAGTTGAAGGAGTTGCAAATGTAGCTTGAAGAAATTCTAAGAAAGGGGTATATACTCCCAAGTGTGTCACCTTGGGGTGCCCCAGTCTTTTTCGTGAAGAAGAAAGATGGGACATTAAGATTGTACATTGATTTCAGACAACTGAATAAAGTGAATGTAAAGAATAAGTATCCTCTGCCAAGGATTGACGATCTCTTTGATCAATTAAAGGATGCAAAGATATTTTCAAAGATAAATCGCAGGTCAGGATACCATCAAGTAAGGATTAAAGAGGAAGATATCAGCAAAATCACCTTCAGGACAAGGTATGGTCTTTATGAGTTCACAATGGTGCCATTTGGGTTCTCCAATTCACCATTTGTTTTCATGTGCTTAATGAATGGTGTTTTCTAAGAATATTTAGACAAGTTTGTCATTGTAATTTTGGATGACATCCTTATATATTCTAAGTCAAAAGAAGAGCATGAGCATCATTTGAGGATGGTTTTTCAAGTATTAAGGGAGCATCAGTTGTATGCCAAGTTGAGCAAGTTCTCATTTTATGAGAAACAAATTCATTATTTGGGGCATATCATTTCAAAGGATGGGATAGTAGTGGATCCTGAGAAGATATAAGCCATTAGAGAATGGTCAGTGCCAAAGAATGTGACAGATGTCAGATCATTCATGGGCCTTGTAGGCTATTATAGGAGATTCATTGGAGGATTTTCAAAGATTGCACACTCAATCACTTCCTTGCAAAGGAAGGGTGTGAAGTTTTAGTGGACATTGGATTGTGAAAATAGCTTCCAACACTTGAAACAATTATTAACAAGTGCTCCAATACTAAGGATTGCAGACCGAAATGAAGACTTCATTGTATGCACAGATGCATGTAAAGTCCTCAGTCAAAACGGGTTTGTTATATGTTATGATTCAAGGAAGTTGAAGGAACATGAAAGACACTATGTCATTCATGATTTGGAGTTGGTAGCCATAGTGCATGCCTTGAGGAAATGGAGACACTACCTCATGGGGAAAAGGTTTGAACTAAAGACAAACTATAATGGTCTGAAATATTTATTTGATTAACGAACTCTAAATGCTAGGCAAAGCAGATGGTTAGAATTTCTAAGTGAATACAACTTTGACATAAAGCATATCAAAGGGAAAGAGAACAAAGTGGTTGATGCACTCATCATAAGAGTGCATGAATTGCATGCTATAGCCATTATCATGTACCAATCATATTTGAAAGACAAAATTATTGAGGCTACAAAATTAGATTTGCAATATAAGGAATTAGTGGCAAAATTACAGCAAGGTAATTTGCAGCGGAAAATTGAAGATTACAAGCTAGATAATGATGGAATTCTTATGTACAGGGGTATAATTATGTACCAAATTCCCAAGAATTGAAAAATATGATATTGAGGGAAATGCATAATGTTCCTTATGATGAGCATCCAAGATATCAAAAAACTATTGCAGCTATCAAGAGCCAATATTATTGGCCAGGCATGAAGAAAGAGGTTGCTGATTTTATTGCCAAATGTTTGGAATGTCAAAAGGTAAAGGTTGAGAATAGGAACCCAGCTGGTTTGCTACAACCATTACCCATTCTTGAGTGGAAGTGGGAAGTTGTTACCATGGATTTCATCACCAAACTGCCCAGAACAAACAAGCACCATGATTCTATCATGGTAGTGGTGGATAAGCTTAGTAAAGTTGCCCATTTTATTCCAGTTAAGCTCACTCACAAGGCATCCAACATTGTTGATATTTATATGAGAGAAATTTCTAGATTACATGGCATACCCAAGACAATTGTGTTTGACAAAGATCTAAAATTTACCTCAAAATTTTGGAAAGGTTTGTTTAATGGATTTGGAACAAATTTGAATTTTAGTACAACTTATCATCCAGAATCAGATGAACAAACAGAGAGGGTAAAACAAGTGATTGAAGATATGTTGAGAATGTATGTGATGGATAAACCATCAAAATGGGAAGATTAGCTACACTTGGTAGATTTTTCTTATAACAATGGGTACCAAACATCTCTAAAGATGAGCCCATTTGAGGCACTTTATGGCAAAAAGTGCAACACACCGGTAAGCTGGGATAACCCAACTGATAGAGCAGTGGTTGGGCCAGATTTACTCAGGGAAATGATAAAAATAAATCAAAATTTAAAGGCTTCCCAAGAGAGGCAGAAAAGATATGCTGATAAGAATAGAACTCACAGAGAATTTAAAGTGGGTGACCATGTATTCTTGAAAGTGAAGGCCAACAGGAGTTCCCTGAAGTTGGGAAATTGTTCCAAGTTGGCAACTCGTTATTGTGGGCCATTTGAAATCCTAGAGAGGATTGGTCTAGTTGTGCATTGCCTGCATCTATGTTTCTTCATAATGTATTTCATGTATCATTTTTCAAGAAATGTATACCTAATGCTAATCATGTTATTGATTAGAATGTGATTCAGGTGGAGCAAGAAGGCGTTTTTCAAGTGCATCTGGTATGCATTCTGGACCAGAAAATCAAAAAGCTATGGAATCAAGCCATAGGGCTTGTAAAGGTCCAATGGAACTGGTACGGTCCTAAGGACACTACTTTGGAACATGAGGATGTAATGCGGGCATATTACCCGCATCGTTTTGAGGATTTTTGAAAATTTTGTTGTATGTGTTTACATAATGCACTAAGGATAGTGCATAAATAAGGGGAGGAGATTGTAATATCCCTAGGCCGAACCCAATTGTAAATGTAAATGCAAATGTACTTAAGCTGGTGAGTTTTTTCATATCATTTTTATATGCACCTTTCATGGCATCGTGTCTGCATGGACTATGCAGTAAAATGAGGAACTGTGCACATTCCAGGATACTGCGCATGATATTGAGGCCAGTGAGCCTTTGTGTATATGCTATGTTTTATAGGATGGTGAGCCTGTTTTGTGATGATTAGGCCGGAGAGCCTAGATGTTAAAGGATAGTGCACCTATTTTTGTATATGTCTCATCATTAATATAATATACATCACTGCGCACAGACCGACCATGATAAAAGAGTATGGCCGACTAAACTCCAGTAGTTAGGGAAAGGGAGGGGGATAAAAGTTAAGGAAAAGAGATAAGCTAGAGATCTTAAGCCCAAAAGGAATATTATATTAATATTTATTAAATACAAATTATGGATAATTATTTTATCCAAATTATGGATAATTATTTTATCCTAAGTTCCAAAGTTGGGGACAAGTGGGCCAAAGTAGCTCCCAACATGACAAGTGTCAACTTGGGGACATGCACACATATTGTTTGGACTTAGTTCATTTCCCATCATTCTTCCCACCATTCCTCCCATCATTGAGTCATCCAGTCAATCATCCATGAGAATTCACACACCCATTGAGCTATCCTTCATATCTTCATGACTGTACCTGAACCTGTATTCATATCTATATTTTTTTGTGTAGCTGGTTAGCTTGGGAGATGGAGTGAAGAAGTGGGTTGCCAGGCCCATGAGTAATTTCTCTCTGGAGAGAGAATTGTTGGGAGTTGATTTCCTGAAGGTGCTAAACTGCAGCTACAGGGCTCTAAGGCTTCCTATCTGGCCTTTTTTGGAAGCCCAAAAAGGAAGTGGGGCAGTCAAAGGACTGTTGAGCAAAGAAGGGACACACTTCCTAGGGTGGGACAGGCATGTGGGGAATGAGGACTGTAGGCTATTATTTTGAGTTGGAACCTATGACAGAGTCTTTTCGGTTATCTATGAGCCTTTAGCCTGGTTAGGAATCCCTTTACTCAAGTGGAGTTTAGTCCCAGCTCAGGGGTGACTCACTATTTAGAGTGATGAATAGTGTGGTCTAAGGTTGGGAGGTACATGGACGGTCTGCACTCAGTTGGTGATATTATTACCAATATAAGTGTCAATTGTGTGATAAATTTACATGTTGCATTGTCATTCACATGTGTATTTTTATGAGTTTATCTTATGAGTGGTTATATCTATCTTTATATTTATGGGTATTGTCTGCATATGTTGCATGTATACATTTACTGATATTTCCTTGTGAATCCATGGATTTACATATGTATTTGTATGTTTATGTTTTATATATATGTTTCTGCAAGAGCTGCGTGTGTATATATATATTTTAATTTCATGCAGTGAGAAAAATTTATGTGGCATAGCTCAGTTTGATGTTGGGTATGTTACAATATGTTCCACAGAGAGAATGAAAGTGTGTTCTCTCATGTAGCGTGGCCTAACATGCGTGGCCGAGGATGTTACATCAATACTTTCCTAGATAGGATCAACCATAGGAAGGTTGCAATTTTGGACCAAATCCCAAGTTTCCAGATGCACTGCCAGTCCTTTCTTCTGTTCGCTTCTGAAAAATGTGTTGCCTGTAAATAGCCATATTTAACTTTGTACATCCTCTCACCTCTATTTCCCTAGTGGATAATATCCAAACCATTTTTTATTCTTATCTTTCTAGGGGAGAGATCAACTTTAATGTGGTTTCTGACCTCTGATTCCAACTGAGCAGGCTAGTCTATCAGATCTTTACAAATTCTAAAAAATTATGACTTTGCGGAGCTCGAGCTCTTCCAATACTAATGGACATGGGTCCAACCTTTTTCCATCATGGAGTTTCTAGCTCATTCCATTCCTTCCTGGTTTTCTAGGGTTGGGATTTGTTCCTAGGCATCGTCCCAAAAGAGGGCGGTCTTCCCCTTATGCACTTCCTAGAAGCTTTCTTTTTGGACTAGCTCTTTATTCTTCCAGGAATAATTCCAAATGAGAGAACCTGGTCGGTTCCCATCCATGTGGATGAGATCCTGAATCTCCACCTCAGGAGCATATTTATTTTTCCACACTTTGGCCCAAAAAGCATTTGGGTTAGTAGTCCATCTCCAACATAATTTAGCTTCTAGGGAATGACCTGCATGTAAAGGGTCCCTGATTCATACTCCTCCATGGGACTTTGGTTTACATAACGTTTCCCAAGATATCAAGGCCCATTTTTTTTCCTTTTTTGCACCGCTCCAGAGAAAGGTTCTCTGAAAAATCATGAGATTTTTCAAGATTCTTTTCGGTGCTCCCAACAGGGAAAACAAAAACAGGGGCATGGAGCTAAGGACTGATTTGATGAGAATAATTGTTCCAGGAAGAGTCAGGAATCTATGGGTCTATATAGTTAGCTTAGTTTATAATTTTTCCATCATCTCTTGCCAAAAAGTGTTTTGGATGGCTTTGTCAAGAAGTGAGGCTCCCAAATATTTGGAGGGGAGACTGGCTCTTTGGAACCCAATAATCTTGGATATATGTCTTTGGACAAGAACATAATTGTTAAAGAAAAAAAATTGAGATTTCGAAAGGTTGATGATTGTACCCAAGGCTTCTTTATAGATGTCCAGCATGCGTTTGATAGCTCTGGATTCTTTGATAGTGGGGACCCCCATGAGAAGGTTTTCATTGACGAACTATAGGTGGGTCACAGGATATATCTCTTCTTGCAATATTAACCCTTGGAGTTTCTTCTCAGTCACATCCTTCTGGATCAGTATTCCCAGTCCTTTTGCTATGATAATATAGATATGCGGAGAGAGGGGGTCACCTTGCCGGATACCCCGCGTCGGGTTGAGGTTTTGGATGGGGATCCATTGATTAGAATTGAGAAAAATACTGAGCAAGTTAACTCGAAAATCTAGCAGACCCAGTCCTATGCAAATCCAAAATCCTCAAGCATTTTCCACAAGAAGTGTCAACTTATTCGATCATAAGCCTTTGACATGTCTAATTTAATGAGCATTCCTGGTTTTTTTTATTTCTTCATAGAATGGATTGTTTCGTGCAAAACTACAATCCCATCAAGGATTTGTCTACCCTCCATGAAACTGCCTTGTTCCCTTGAAATGATATTTTCCAATAAGGGTTTGAGTCTATTGGCCACTAGTTTGGAGACAATTTTGTAGATGACATTGTATAGCATGATTGGTCTAATTTTTTTTTTTGTATTCACCTCTTTTTCCTTTGGGATTAGGGATAAAAAGGTGACATTGAAATATTTGAGAATGGATCCTAAAGTTCGTGATTCTTCCACAACCTCTTAGATGTCCTTTCCAATGATTTTCCAACACTTATGGAAGAACTCAGAAGTGAAACCGTCTAGGCTCGAGGATTTCCCCATTTTCATTTCCATGACTTTTCTTTCCACTTCCTTCAAGGTTGTTGGGATTACAAGATTTTGGATTTGATTAGTGATCTCTTGGATATCCTCCATCCTATCCTTTTCTATCTCTGGGAGAAGAATTTTAAAATGGTTTACCGATTCCTTTTCTATGTGTTCAATAGAGTCTATTCTTTCACCCAGACTTTGAATAATATTCATAATCATGTTCTGATTTCTTCTTTGTAGCAAGGAGTTATGGAATAATTTGTTGTTTATATTTCCTTCTTTCATCCACCAGACTCTACATTTTTTCTTCCAGAGGATTTCCTCCTATAGTTCTTGCTTGTCTAGCTCCATTCTGATTTGATTTTCCCTTTTTTGTCTCCTCTGTTGTAGTCCCTAACGATGTTAATCAGTGAATTATATCCATTTCAGTCTCTAACTAATTCTTTTCCTCAAATATATTTCCAAACACTTGCTTGTTCCATTTCTTTAGTTGGAGCTTGATGTATTTTATCATTTGTTGGAATTGGTACATTTTTGTGTCATACAAGTTTGGCAACTTTCCCCACTAGGTTTTGATGTTTTTCATGAAGTGTTGGTGATCCCTCCATAATTTTTCCAAACATAAGGGACTGGGGCATGGAACTAAATTTTCATCCTAAGTGAGATTGATTGGTCAATGGTCTGAGCCATAGAAAGGGAGGACTTTCGTTACTATGACTTGTTTTCCTCAGAATAGAGATTCTAAGGTTGGAAATATGTCTAGACGAACAACGATGCTATTTTCCATTCTTCTCTTGTTAGTCCATGTGAAAGGGCCATTGTTGGTATGGATACCTATGAGCCTATTATTTTCTATCCAATCTCAAAATGATTCACTCTCTCCCTCAAGGTGCCTTTCTCCGCCCTTTTTTTCCTAGAGGCCAGTGATCATATTGATGTCTCCCCCAATGACCTAGTGTTGACCTCTTAAGGTGGTCTCAAGGTGGTTCAGGGACTCCAAAAACTCTCACTTATTAAGGGGAGTTTGAGGTCTGTAGGCATTCGAGATGTAGAATTGGGACTAAGAGCTTATCCCCTTAAAGCTCATAGTGAGGATTCTTGGGAAGATGACAAGCATGTCCAACTTCCATTTCATTGGGTCACGAAGGATTTCCAAGCCACCTGAAGCCCCATCTAAATCTACTTCTTGTACCTCACACCCTTTCCAAATTATTTTTTCGATCTTTCCCATGGATGCTCTATCACACTTTCTTTCCTAACTCAACAATATATCTTCCTTCTCTTGAGTTATCCTTTTTTTCACCATTCTATGTTTGGATGGGGCATTTAGAACATAAAAATTCTAGCATATTATCTTCATTATATCACTTAAGTTGGGTTTTGAAGTACCTTTCCATGAGATCTACTACTTGTCCTGAATCCACTAGGTGGGTGCATGTTTCTTCTATCACTTGACTATATGGTTTTCTGCCCCTTCGTTTTTCCTCATTGGTTGATTTCTTGAGGATATTCAGGGTTTTGGTTTTAACTCCAAAACCACCCAAGAAGATAGATAATATCCCCAGGCCTAAATCCATCCCCCCATTATCCTGAGAGATCTCCTCAATATACGAAATTTGTGCTGGATTTTTTTCCTTTATTTTCGGTTCTCCATGGTCTTGCTTTCATAGCTTTGGTTGTTTTTTTAGTCTATTCCATATCTATCTCATATCCAGTTGCCTCTTGGTTATCTATGGTTTGGTTTTCTTGAGTTTTCCTTTCCAGTTAACTTCCTTCTGGCTCTAGAGGTGATCCCTTGTAACTTGGTGTTTCTTCCATTTTTTTCCCTGATATTTTTTGTGGATCTAAGTCTATAGGGGTATTATTTTGGATGGTTTCTTGCTTATTTGGTTCTTCTTTAGTGTGGTATCCACTCTTAGGGGAGATATCCTCCAGGACTTGGAATTTTTTTTTTTTTTGTTACTCCCTCCTTGACTGTTTGGGATCCCTACCTTCTTGCTCCCCTACGCTTACCCTGGAATTTTGTAAATCCTTCTGCATCGGTATCCTCTGCCCACTTGGTGTCAATTTTTTTGATGTTCAACAGGAAGTCATGATATAGGTTTCCATGAGTGTGGTATTTCCTACATCTAAAGGGATGTGTTCATAGTCCACCATCTGGGTCCATTCATTTTCGTGATGGGATATTGTTAGTGCATCTGGGAGGGTTCCTACTACTTTCATATAGACACAAATCCTTGCATATGAGGTGAGGTGTATTTGGCATCTTTTGTGATCTCAAATATTTTTATGAAGGATCCCAAGGTATTCTCTATGTCTTCTAGTGTTTCCATCTACCAGAATTCTTGCGGTAAAGAGTAAATCCTAAGCCAGACTATTGTCGTGAAATATTCCTTCTCTAGGGAGAACCTCTCTGTCTAGTAGCGAAGGTGGAGACCAACTGAGTTGACGAAATAAGGCCCTTCATCAAACTCCATGTTTTTGTATGCAGGATTGGAAAAGATGGTTGTAAAAAAACCTTTAGATCCTAGCTTTAAATCAACTTGCCCTTTTATTTTCCATTTGGACCTCACCCACCCCATGAGCTCTTTTTCGGACGATCATATGCCCATGAATTTTACTATTTTATCCTTCATAGTTTGTATATAGTTTCCAATATTAGATGAGGTCACTTCATACCTTGGAGTTTTCGATGTGTGTGCATGAGAGTCGTTCACCTTGGTTCTGTCAGACCTTGGACTTTTCTGCTCCATAGGCCTATCCTTTCCGTCCTTTCCTACACCCGCCATTTCCATGTTTTTTGGTCATTTTTGTGCTTTCTCCAGCACCGCATCCTTAAATGGCGACTTATTTTGTTAAATTTTGTCTCGGGATTGCCCCAAGGACACTGATATCCATGGTGATCCCACCCATTTTGCCTTCATTTTCAAGCCTGATCTCCAATCTCAAACCCTAAAATCTAACCTACCTCGTTGCTCTAACCTATCTTACTCTTCATCGCTCCATCTACCTTATTTTTTATTATCATTTTTTAGGTCTTCCATGTTTTTGTTATTATACACCTCAAATTTCTATTATATTTTAGTAAATAGATATGCAATCATTATAAATAGAAGCTAAAGAAACTCTTGAGTAGTTAATCTCGTTCCATATGATGTTTATGAGTGATATTTATTAAAATATCATTAATTATGTTCATTTTTATCTTCCTTTTGTTCTTCGAATTTTTCTAGTCATTTTTGGTGTCATTATGGAGAATAGGATCACTCCATATTCTTCTTCTATATTTCATATTTATAATGTGGTCTTGTAAGCCTCATTTCGTCTTCAGGAGATCCAATGACGACTGCGTGAACATTGCATAGTCCATTATTTAATCAAAATTGTCCCTCTTTTGTTCTTTGAATTTTCTGAGAATTTTCATCTTCAACCTATCAATGTTATCTGTACCATTCTATTCTTCTCTCTACTAGATTTTTGACGCGTTATCTCGTGCATGATTTTTTCTTTGGGATCTGAAGATATGTCTGTCTGAATATTGCACATTCTATTTCCCATTAAATTCATGACCTTTTGTTCTTTGCATTTTCAGAGATTTTTTTGTCACCATTATCGCTTGGATTTCGCCTCTAGTGCATTCTCCTAATCAATACCTTTCCAATGAAGTATCATGGGCCTCATTTTTACTCTTGTAGCTCAAGATATAGTCATTTGCATTCAGTGCTCAACAACCCTTGATCTGCCCATGGGGGAATTTGAACCGTCGATCTTCAACACTAAAACATTATACCACATGCATTATATAATTCAAGCTTGAAAATTTTATATGTCTTTTGGCCCCCTTACTTAGTCTATGTGTGGAAATAGAAGAGGCGTAAGACTTAGGGCCCATGTAGAAATTTTGGTGGATAATCATAATCAAAATCGCCATAGGTAGAAACCCAAAGACTGAAGTCTCAAAGAGTAAGTATAAGCCTAGGTCATGAAATATATATTGAAATAATCTCAATTTAAAAATTCTAAAAATTCAAACCCTCTAAAAACAAATATTGAAATAATACCCAAGTGTTTGGGCTTCTAGAACCACCAATGGAAATCTTCCCGAATGAAATCTTAAGGTATCGGTCATTGATAACACTCCCCGCATAGTAAAAACTCTTCAACCCAATAAAAATTTCGAGTTAAGTTAAAAAAAATCAACCAAGAGGGCTATTGAATGAATATAGAACAATTGTTGAATGATATAAACGTGGCCTGTATATATTTTAATTCTCTTTAATCATTTGAACGTGGCAATTATGTATTTTTACAATAAATTTATAATGTGATTAGGTAAAAAGATTAAAAGATCATTAATTGTGCCCATTGTCAATAGGTTTACGCCTTTCGGCGTAACAAGCCCGATGGGTTGAGAGGGGAAAATAAAAATAAATTAATCAAATTTATATATATATATAATATAATATTAAAAAATCAAATTTAGGAAAAATGGGAAAAATAAAATTAAGTTAAAATGAAATAGAAAGAATAAATACAAATAATAATTAGAAATAATTATTTACACATGTATAAAATGAAAAAAAAATAATTTCAGGAAGACATGGAAAGATAATAAAAATATAAATATAAAAATTATACATTAGAGATTTAGGGAAAATGCAGAATGTAAAAGATGTTTTCCCAGGTTTGGGGAAAACCATGGGAAATGCAATTTGTAAAAACTATAGGCAATGAAAACCATGCGCACTTTTGTACAAACAAATACATAAAAATAAATAGGTAAATTAAAAATGAAAATAAACAAATATATAAAAATAAATAGATAAATAAATAATAATAAAATAATAATAAATAATTAACAATAAAATAAATAAAATAAGCTATATAAGTTATGTACAAAAAAAGTAGGAAAATGAGGTCGAGTTCCATACAGGCTAGGATTCCACACCAGTTAGGGTTTCACACCTAGGAACAAAAAATAGAAGCATGACATATTAGGTAGATTCCATGTAACTAGATGTAGATTCGGGTAGTTATGTCGTATGGAGATCACAACCGCTCAAATTTGAATATGACAAGTGATGAGGGTCGTATGGAGATCACAACCGCTCAAATTTGAATATGACAAGTGATGAGGGGGGGGAAGACGACATCTCACATGACATCATAACATCACAAATAGTGATCCACACAATAAAAAGAGTTTGATGTTAGCTAGGCACATGAGGCGTGTCAATCCAATCAAGGTGAAAATCGTAGAGGGGAAATTCAATAATCTTGCAAGGAGAGGGAATTCGATAGGATCAGGGAACAACTTCTCACATCAAGACCAAAACACATGAATATGGTTATGACAAGTGGTGAGCAAGCACTAGGTGACAATAAAACAAGGATCCACATCTGAGAAGATCTATAGGTCTTTGGGAATCCTTGAGCCCAGTAAGGATCAAGGGTCCTAATAAGGATCGGGGTTCTGACCACATAATATAATAAAATAAAATTTAGGTCTTGGGATATAAATGAAAATAGAAAATAGGGCAATGGTAAGAGAAGAAAATTTGGATGAGGTTCGGACAAGACAAGGTTTAACTTCAACTATCAAATGTTGCCTTCAAATGATAGACAATATATTCATAGAGATAATTTTAGTCAATAAGAAGAAAAAAAGCCAATAGTTTTGTGGACCCTGTTTTGGGTAGTTTGGTGTATCAAC